>JAAEAF010013689.1:0-224716 GCA_011037195.1 Triatoma infestans
TAGGAGGGTGGTCGGAAGTGCTTCCACCCTCTGACTCAGAAGCCTCTATGTCCGTCCCCATCAGCTGCCATTGCTGATTCGGGGATTGGGCACTCTGGCCCAAGGACGTTGGTCTTCTGATAGGCCTCCCCCTCACACTTACAGTGTGAGACGGTGGCAACATTAACGTTTGACTCTTCCTCCTAGGATAGCGTTTCGGTGGACTTACCACCTTCCACTTCCCCCCGGCGGAAGTCGTTCGTTTAGGTGGGGTTAATCCCACCATTGTATAACACCCACTGGAAGTGGGAGTGATAGTTGGCAGCCTTTTGGCTACCAGTGCCCCTTGAGGGGCGTTTTGTTTAGATGATGGGTTTTTCCCACCTTGTTAATAGCTCCTCCCATGGCTGGGGAAGAGCTAGATGGTGGGATTTCTCCCACCTTTACAATGGTTCCCCTTAAGGCCGGGGATGGACCTTTTTGTTGTTGCCCCTGGGTATGTACAGGGGCTGAGATTAAGTGTGCCACTGATAGGGGCGCCCTCAATTTCTCGGCATAAGATACTTCCTTCGTTGCGTATGACTTGCTTTCAACAATTGCCCTTGCTTCATTGTTGAAGAGTCTTAACTTTTTGAATTTCCTTTTCTTTGGTTAAGATTGGGCACCCCGAGGACCTGGCGCTATGTTCTCCGCCACAGTTCACACATGTTATAGGTGGTGTGCATTCACCGTCGTGTGCTTGGTTTTACCGCATTCACAAATTGCCTCTGTTACCTTGCATTTTGTCGAAGTATGCCCAAACTTTTGGCATTTAAAGCATCTCATAGGAGATGGTATGTAAGGGCGTACTTTCAATTTATAGAATGCGGCATCTACAATCTGTGGCGGTCGTGGTCGGTCAAACGTGAGGACAAGGGAAGCAGTGTCAACTAAGGATCCATCCTGCTTCCGTTTATTCGCCTCACCTCTACCACACCCTGGTCGGCCAGACCCTCTTTAATATCCTCTATACTACTGTTGGGGAAGTCCCTGCAAGTGATTACTCCTTGAGAAGTATTTAAACGTTTGTGGGGACTGGCTTCCAATTCAGCATCCATGTATTTCTGTAGATTCATGATGGTACCGATTTGACTACGTTTATCTGCTTCAATGCAAATAGAACCATCGTTGAGCTTCCTGATGCTTTTCGTTTTACCCAAAGTACTTTTAATAAAATTATAAAGTTTGAATGAACATTCATTGGAGAATGTTCCCTCTTTCTTTTTTATCACAAAAAAACGACCCCTATTTTCTCTTTCTAAGTCTAAAAACAATTCTGAACTTACCTCTCTTTCCTTCCAGTTGCCACCCCTAGCTTTCTTCCTCGGCGGGGAAGAGGGGATATATGGTTGCAGTGTAACCTGCATACCAGTAGATGATGTTCCAGATGTGTTGTCCATTTTCAAGCCTTGTCGATTGCCATTTATTTCAGTCGGTTGGGAAATTGATGACATGGTAGAGGAAGTTGTTATGGGAAGGTAATAGGATGTCGGGAAGGGATTGTTTGGTAAAGGGTGAGGATAGGTTGTAGGTAAAGTGGAAAAAGTTGGGCTAGGCCCAGGAATGAAATTTTGATTATCCATAATAATCAATAGGGATTCATCGAAGCACGTGGTCCCGCCTCCTCGGACGATCAAATGCACCCGGTTACTGTCCGGGTAGACCATCGCACCTCGATATAGTCAGGTGCCGCGGAAGACAGCGTTCCAACACTGAAGCATCGACCCGTGCCCCCGCGGCCCCCCTCCTAACCCTAGGAACCCGCCTGAGGCGGAATTCCCTAGCCTTCCTGGAGTCGGGCTATCCCCCAGGTAGAGCTCTCGGGTGAAGCCAAGGCCAAAGACATGTGTTGGGATCGGACGCCCGCAGGTCGTCGTCTCCCTCAATGCCCAGGATCCCCTTTTCCACCCTAGCTCCAAAGCCTCGTGCCGGCAAGCACGAGGGAGAGATATTTATACTCCGAGCTCTCGACGAGTGCGTGTCCTTGTTCATGCAGTGTGTGTGGTCGTCTGTAAAGTGTCAAGTGTTCAGGTGTGAGTGAATGTGTGTGGTGGGGAGCTCAAGTTTACCTGTGGGTGTGCTGAACCCAAGTAGCTGCACACATCAACTACCTCTGCAGGTCCTATGTGTAGTGTGTAGTGTTAAGGATGTCAGTATGAATGTATATTGTAGTGTTGTTAGGCTGGGAAACCCGCAGGGACGCCTAGATCCCTGAAGAAGTGGCTAGTCCACTTCCCCCTACGGGGCTCAGGGTATTTCTCTTTATTTTTTTTAGCCATTATAATGAACTTATTTTTGACAGAAGTAAGTATAAATTTTATTATAATCGATGGAGCATTAGGCTGTCCAAATTTTCGTGTGCAAATAAAGTCTATTATATCCTCTCTCAGATCAATACCAATCACCTCACACATACTGCGTATGATGGTAAGAAGATTTTCATTCTCAGTAACAGGGAAATTATCTATTTTGACGAAGTTTTGAAAAGCTGGTTGAGAACAAGATGCTATTTCTCTATTCAAAACTATTATTTGCTCCTTAAGTTTATGGTTCTCAGAGCTAAACTTAGATATTTTCTTTTTGCTGAGTTTCAATTCTTTTTCCAGATTAGAAGAAAATTTATTAAATTCAGTTTTTAGATCTTTTAATTCAGTAGTAAATTGAGCTTGCTTTTTCTATTGGCGGCTTTGTCGTTGTTTAATTTGTCTAATTTTGAGAGACAAAGTATGATCCCCACTACTCTGTCGCCGTACTGGTGGTCCCCCACTAGCCTGACCACCGCCCCTCTCTTCTCTGTCATCACTCATAGTATCAGCTAAAGTTCTGTTGTTATAATTAATACTTTTGTAGCAACTTTGTTTATAGTAAGATTTTATCTTGTATAAATCACTAAGTTTAATGCCAAAGTTTACTTGAAACAGAAGTTACCTCAGCAAACGGTAATCCAAGGGGGGGGGTAAGCTTGTCTATGTCTGTATCCCCACTTAATCACGCACACTGACAGTTTATAATAAATTTTTAATAAATTATTAATTTTTATTAATTAAAATTCTCACTTATTAAAGAATTCATCCATAACCGGGTTATATCTTAGTTATATATAAATTAATTCCTCATATGAGGAAAAAGCCGTATTTAGATTCATATAAATTTTTTAAAATAAAATACATCAATTTCTATTTAAAGGAATTTAGTGTATCATTTTATAGTGTTTTAAATCACAGTCTCGATGCTACTGAACGTACACAATTAGCTGGGTGTTTATTTGCAGAGGCTACTGAATGCGTTTCTCTACCTGATATATCGCGTTGCACTGTTAATTTTGAAGGACCATATAAATAAATATGTTTCTTTTTTAGGTAATATTCTGTACTGACAAACATAATTTCTCAATGAATTCATTGGCCCAATCTGATGTGAAATAATTTACAAATGGCTAAATGTAACTATATTCTAAACCTCATTTAAATTCTGAATGATAACTTTCCAGAAATTTGTAATAATTTCTGTGTTCTACAACAAATGGATCTAATAAACTAAAGTTTTCTTTATTCTTGGCCCAAGTATGTATTTTCATATTAAAACTCAATTTACTTATTGACAAATTAGTATGAGTATTAACATCATTCTTAGTTATATATGATGCTATATATGAGGGTTGAAGACAAAGGGCGGATTGGGGGGAGAGTTGGTTGCTCTTACGTTTGGCAAGGAGTTCATTTAGGAGTTGTTGCAGGACTTGCGTGCCTTCTTTGACCAAACGGTCAATGATAACCAATTGTCAGTAACAATATTTCTTCCGCTTCCTTTATAGTTAGTTGACAAATCTTTGACAACCCTTTCTCCTTGATTTATCTCTTTTCTATTGTGTAGTGGCTGTCTGTAATTTGGAATAGCGGTTAACTGATAGATTAGACTGGAACATTAACTTTATTTAATACGGAGGATAACCCGACACTTAACTGAGTCACGGAGCGACAGACCTTAACATAGACAATACATATGCAACTGTACAGACAATTACTCCAGCTTTTATGGGGATGTTGAGAAGATACATAACGCGAAGTAACGCAGCTCATATTCCAGGTCAGACTGACTCACAACCGACTGGTGGGGCATACACGACATCATCGATACACTGCCATCGAAACCCATATCGTGGGTTTACAGGGAAAACTGATCAAGTCAAAAATAGTCGAACTGAGTAAAGATGCTTAAAAAAAATTCAGGGCTACATAATGGTATTATTTTTATTTTTCTCAATTATCTATTAATCAAGTACAAATTTTTATTTGCTTATACTACTGTGTGACACCTACTTAACCAAAAATAATAATACAACAATTAATTTTCAAATCCCTTTTCTTATAACAAATAATTAAATAATTAACAAAAACTGACTTAGTCATTTCTTACTGGAAAAAAATTTTCATCAGCAACAAATTTTGAAATTATACAAAAAGGTAATATTTTATAATTATTATAATATATAAAATAGACACAATTTTATATTATAATATAGTAAATAATATGATATATTTGTAATTATAATTTAATTAACAAAGCTTATAACTATTGTATACTTACAAATTTAAAAGTCGCAGTTCTGTTCATAATCAAATGAGTCCGATTCTGCTGATTCACCAGGGTTAAAGTCTTTCTTCTTTTTGCTCGGTAATGATTCATACCATCCATGGAATTCTTTGGGTATAACATTGCTGTGACATAACTTTATCAGGTCATGTTTTTTTTTCATGAGAAATAAGTAACTCACGATTATACAAATTTACCGATTTCCTTAGGAATGATACCCTTACGTCTTTTTTTGGAAGTACAAAGAGTTTTAAATTCTTGTTCTGAAAGACTGTATTTAAAAAAAATTTGATCAGGTTTTCCTTTTTCGAAACGTAGAACTTTAATCTTCATCCACTGAACAGTGTCACCCTTGGTATCAACATTTCTGTTTAATAAACAAGATTTGGCCAATGTTTTTAAATCCAAAATGTCATCATATTTGAGCTCTCTTATATTATAAGGAGAGCTATGCTTATTACGCCCCCTATTCGAACGAGCTGATCTAAAAATATTGAACCAATCATAAATGGTATAAACTGGTGTGTGTTTTTTAGCTGATTCAATGGCACTATGCTTTGAGTCGCATTCCATATGGGTATGCCCTTTCTCCAAAAATTTTTGTCCTATCACTTCTACATGATGGTACTGTGTAACATAAAGAAATAGTGCAGCAATGAACTGATTTCTATTCTGCCCAGAACATGTGTCAGAGTAAAATGATATTTCTTTGACGGTTGCTGGTAAGTTTTTTAAATAAAAGAATAAAGCTGTGCCTATTTCACAACTTCCTTTCTGACCATTAACTTCTTTCCACGGATAGCAGTATGCAGCATTAGGAAAAGCAGAATCATAAATCGTGAAATTGTAGAGAATTAATTTTCTGCTATAATAGATAGGGCCTACATCCAATGAAGGAATTTGTAGAACAGATTGTAAATCGAATGTGGCACTAATGAATTCTGGATCTGAATTCGCTCTTACTTTATCTGCTTCCTTGCTAGAAAATCCTTCCACTTTTCGTTGAATATGAATCTCATAGACCTTCTTCAATTTCAACTTTTCTTCGGGATTATTACAATTTTTATAATTTTCGCAGGTAACACACAAATCCTTTTTGGGTTTATAAAACGATAAATTGAAATTGTTACAAAATACTCTACGATAAGTGATCGATGAAACTGGTTCTTCCTTTACAATTTTGCATTTCTCTATGTAGAGAGCATACATTTTTGATATTGACATTTGTGAATCTAAGTACAATCTCTTTGTACTCTTACGACAACAATGGGACTCAGTTGTGTTGGGAAGCTCTCAATGTGAGATTTCACGAAATTAATTCTCTGTATATCTGTTTTATTAACAGACTCTCTCTTACCACGATTGTCGGGCTTATGGAATAAACCAGAGTCACTCTTACCCGAGAAGGCAGTGTCAATAGGACCATGACTTATGGACAAAGTTTTCTCGAAAAATTGTTTGCATACCTGTATTTTCATGTTATCATTAATTGTGAAAAAATAAAATTTACTATTACTTTTCCTCTTCCTCTCACCCGTACGTTGCCTTCTACATTCAGGAGCGATGCATTCCACTCTATTCAATATAAAATCTTTCTGTCTAGGGTAATCTAAATTCCAAAATTGAGAACATAAATTTCTTCTGGCTTCTTCACTTATGTTTGCATTGCATTTATATCTACAAGAGGAACAGTCAGTGTGTTTCTTGACACACTGTGGTTTCCCTTCCTTTGATTTATATTTTTTGCCTGCTCTCCTTCTTTTATTTTGTTTATTTCTTTTCCACTCTTCTGGATTTACTTTCCTCCACCTTGTCTTTTTTTCTGTTGGAGGGGCATTCTCAGTATCAGTTTCATCACTAGTGGTGGTAGGCTTGTAATCACTATTTTCATCACAGTCTCTCAATTCCTCAGGTTGTAAACATTCACTCGTGTCAGATACCATGTTCACATCTAAAATAAACAAGAAAATAAATTAGATTCATCATGAAAAACTGTAAGAGGTGTAAAAGCAAGGGGTAAGAAGTTCAAAAGAAAACAACCTGTTTCGATTGGTTTTAAAAATTCATAAAAAACAAGCTAATATTATATAGGAATTAAACTGTTTAATTTTCTTTTAAATAGAATTTTACTATGTTCTTAAAGTTTAAAAAACTGAGAGAAGGTATGGAAAAAATTACCTGATAACTCATTTATAATTTCTTTTTCTACCAGGTTTCCACTCTCTTCCAGTAACACTTCATCTGTATCTAAATTCAGAAATAACTTTGTGAAATTAATTATTACCTATTGATAATTAATAAATTTTGAGTAATTAAACAACTACCTTTTTTTTTTGGCAGAGAGAAACTGATGGTTTGTTTACGTTTTCTTCTGCAAACACTTCGCTGACATCTGATTTTAAAAATGATTTTATTTGTCAATTTTGGTACAATTAGAGATTAATATATGACTATTAAATTAAATAATTACCTTTTTTTTTCGCAAAGAGAGACTAATAATTTTCCTCTGCTGAACATTTTTCCTGACAATTAATCTGTTGAAAGTTGAAACTTTAACTTGTTAACACTACTTTATAACCTTAACTGAATAAGTACCGCCATCTGTGCAAAACTATTTCCCCCTTACTTACTAAGTTGACTTGATCACTTTTACCTGACCCACATGAAAAAAAATTTTTACTTTTGGTTCATGAAAAAATTAATTTGTTTACTTAAACATAATTTACTGTACAAAAAATACACTATTTGACTTGATCAAAAAAAATGTTGTACTTTTTAAACAGAGAAGTAACTTCTAATTGACATAACCGGTTTTTCCTGACACACACCAAAAGACTTATTCAATCAGTAACTCATTTGCTTCAAACTTTGACTTGATCAGTTTTCCTTGTAAGCCCACGATATATTTGTTTTCACATACATAACATTTTCCTGTACAAGATTTCCTGGTATATCTTTGGCCTTGAAGAAGATATGAATTTTAGCGTCACAGATCCACCAAGCTTTTATTCCATACTTAGTAGGCATATATTTGGGTAAAATTAGTCCTACCCCTAAAGGGAAATAATTATTCGCCCACAGTTAACGACTCAGAGGGCGAATAATTTGATTTCAGGTTTGAATTTAACCTTGCAAAGAAGTCACTTATTACAGCAGCTTTATCATTTTGTAAACGTATTGATGTTGTCGAGCCGTAGAAATCTACTTCTTTGCCACAACCTGCTAAGTGACATAGTAGCTCTATAATGTGGATAGGCTGTTGCCTTCCACAATTCTTTAGTGTCTCGTAGTTGGAATATTTTACGCCCGCGTTATTAGGATTCGAGATAAGCTTGAAATTCTTCTAACACAAGGGTTTCCATGTTTTTTTTAACCTTATTCTTGTTATTGTTGTAAAAACTTGATTTGCTTTTCTATTCGCCTCTCTTACTATTATGCCACACATTTCGTAAGAGAATACACACACAAAAATATCCTTTGTAGAAAAGATTTTTGTAACAAAAGCTGGTCCTAACTTTCCACATAAAATATTATGACGTAATATTTTCCTTGATGGATAACTGGAGGTGATCCATTCCATCCTGTCTTTACCTTTTAGAACATTGTTGTTTGAATCTTCGGAAATATCCTTTATTTATTCATCGGAGCTATCTGTGAGTTCTTCGGCCAGTTCAAAATTGCTCGGATCAGGAGCAACATCTTCTATACGAGTCCTCGACAAAAACCTCTTCCATAGGAATGTTATGCTATTTTTATTGCATTAGGTAAAGCCTCACTTTCCTTTCCGGCTTGTATCAGCCGTTGCCTTTTCGGCTGCCTCCTCTATCTCGACCTCATCAGCCCACGAGACTGCATTAGTCGACTTATGAGCAACCGCATCATTATAACTACCAGGTCGATAGTACGCACCAGATTGGTGTAAAAGCATCATCTCGCTTTCCACAATTGTACAGTTGCGTTAACAAAAGCGAGACGATTCTCAGCTAACTTTTCAAGCCAGCTTTTAGTAGATTCCGGAATAACGCAGTTACTCAAAAGAGTATCTGCTAATCCGGATTTGAGAAGCCAACATAAAAGAACAGTTATGTTATTTTCCATCCTAAGAATCGCCGACAGTGCCAACGAAAGGCCGCTCATCTAATGTCATACTTAAATCGTGCAATGCACGAAAGTCTAACTGAAAGTATTTCTCTCTCTTCATTCTCTTCCTCACAATCTGATAATTTGTCATTTTCATCTCCAGTAGCGGCACAAAACTGTTGAATGTTTAATTCTTTTTTTTCATAAGACAGTTGATTGTGCCCATGAGCACTGAGCTCTCGAAATTTATAAGCCATAGTAGTTAGTTGTAAACAAAACAAAAAAAAACTGTTTTACCTCTTGCAGCACTAGAGTATTACCGACGAATTCACCCAAAAACGTTTATCACTCTTCGTTAACCACGTTATCACAGCAATAATTTCAATAATTTAATCTGTAAAATACTTTAAAAACAACCAATCAATAGCAAAAGATAACCATGATTGCAAACAACTAAAACCAACTAAAAATTAAAAAATATATCAGGTTAACTGGGTAACCCAGTCATAAACAGCAGTATGTTAGAGAATGTCATGAGTTATGTTAATTGCAAACACAAAGTAATTTTTAAAAAGAAATTTATTATAATAAAAACTACATACAATATGACAGCTCAGAGAGGAAAGACAAACTTTAAGAAAAATGAGAGTATTTATATTATATTAATGTATAATTAGCAGTATGGTCAGCAATAAGTGTAAACAGTACCGTAACTCCTCCCTGCTTAAGTCTGAGGCTGTCCTCAGCCTTCAGGCAGGTGATTGAGGGTAGCGGTGAAGTTCTTCATCTGCGGCGGATTCTTCGGCTGTAGTATTGGCTTCTCTGGAATATATAACTTTGCATCTGTTTATAGTGGAGCATATATATTTATATATTATGTAAAAGATCCAAACGATGATAATTGTGTGTTCGTCAAGAGGAAGTTCATCTATTTCCTCTAAGGGTTTAACATTGATGTTGGCTTCATGTATTTGTTGAAATGTAAAGTTAGTGTAGTACTTTTGTTTGGGTAATTCTGAAGGAATTAAAATGTTACTTTCCCAATATACATAAGGCTGATTAAAATTTAATAATTTCTCTGAGCTGTTAAGTGACAACAAAGCTGTTAGTTTTGGATATATAGTAATATTCTTATTATTAATAATTATAATAATTTTGCTTATGTTGTAAAGTAAATATTGATTTGTAATTGGTATATATTTTATAAACGGGGATACCTTATTTATAATTAAAGATTTACAATTTGATAGTTCCCTATCTTGCAATAGTTCATTAATGCACTTATTTACAACGATAGATGAATTTTTGCAATAATATTTTTCACTAATTAGTACGTAATTGCCTGTGAGAAGTTCGTTATATCTTAGCAGAAGGGAAGGGTGTTCATGTGTGGTAATAACTTCGTTATTTTTGTAGATGGGATAGGATAAAAGGAAAAATGTTTCATCAGTTAGGGATTGCAAGGGTAATTGTATAAAATAGGAAATGTAATTCTCGTGGATGCCACAATGTACCATACCCAATTGCCATAATATTTCTGGTTCATTTGAAATCAAGGGTATCTTGGAACTCCTTATTATGTTACTAAGTTCTTTGTGGGATGTGATGCTAGAATGTAGAACGTTCAATTTACAAAATTCTAAACTAGTTTCTAAGTCGGTTACCTTGTTGTAAATAAGCATAAGTGTATTAAATAAAATTGAACATTGTTGATTTATTTCGATGGTACTGGTTTCATTTGTAAAGAGTTTAAAGTAGTTGCTTAATTTTAGATTGTTAGTGTGTATAATTTTAATGTCTTTGTTAAACTCGTCTATTAATATTTTGTTGATGGTTAGTTGGTTTTCAACGTTATGTATTTGGTGGTATTCGTTAGATTGAACTTTCTGGAGTATTTCGTCATATTTTGCTTTATTGTTGGCGTCCATATTACCAGTAAGCCCAAGATATTGCAGTTCCTAATCCATTTATGAGTCCTCGTTTCGTTCTAAGTCCGTTGGGTTGTAGGTGATTTAGTTTCGTTTTGATGTATTTCAAATGTAGATTAATAATGTTAATATAATGTTTCTCCTCTGTCTTATGGTTAATTAGGTCCAATGAATTTTCAACGTTGTTTAATTCCATTTGTAATTGGAACATAATTCCATTATGTTGATGTTGTGCATGTAATGTAAGTTTGGTTGATAATGAATGATTCTTGGATTTCGATAGGGGTTATACCGGGTGTTGCAGTCAGGTCATTTATTCTGTATGGTGCCACTGGCGCCAGGAACAGCATCAATGTCAGGAGTGTCATCTTGTATGAGGCCACTGGGACCAGGAGCAGAAGTTGAAGGAGCATCTTGTCCTGAAACATATGAATCCTTGGGTTTAATTACCTTCCTAGGTCGCTTGATGCGGTTGGGTTGAATTTTGAAAGGGTGTTTTGAGTCTATTTTAGGATTTGTGGCTAATTTCTTACTTTTATCGTAAATTACTTTGAAATATTTTGGTTTGTTTTTCTTGTGAAAGGTGGTTTTTAGGTAGGTCTCGTCTGGTTTTTCAATGTCTTTTTCACGTCTCGTATATAGTTTCTCTGTTCGTTTCTGCTTTTCTGTGTCTATTTTGTTTTTGACAAGTCTATGTATCAATTTTAGTTTCTCCAAATAATAGTTTGTTCGTTCCTCGGTTATTAGTGTTACTGTCAGTTCATTAGTATAAGGATTTTTAGATATTCCGAAAGTAATTTCCACGGGAGTTAACTTTAAACTAGTATTCAGGGTACTATTGAAAGCTATGAGGGCTAATTTCCTCGGTTTTGTTACTTTTAGTTTCTAATTGTATAGTATTCAAAAGTTCAATCAATGTAGAATGTGCTCTTTCTAGCAGACCTTGTGAATCAGGATGCCCAGGAGTGATATAGTAGGGTTTGATGTCATATAATTTAAGGAAATTTCTTAATCCTTCATTATCGAATTCCCGTCCATTGTCCATTTGTATTGTTTTTGGGGTAGGAAATAATGAAAAGTAGTCATTTAGGCAAGATTGTATTTCTAACTGATTGAGGCATGTTACTGGGTACGCCATGAGCTTTTTGGAAAAGCAGTCTATTATTGTAAGGAATTTTCGTTTGTCGTATTGGAAGGTGTCCAGTTGTAGTTTCTCAAATGGTCTTTCTGGAGTCGGTTAATTTTATGGTCTGTTTGAACAGGTTTCCTCTCGTATTTTGTTTTCAGGCAAATTGGGCATTTATTTATGTAATCAGTCGCGTCTCTTAGCATAGAAGGCCAATAATATCTCCTGCGAAGATGGTTGTAGCTTTCATTAATCCACGATGATAGGTTTTGCCAACGTGATAGTTAGAGATTATATCTTTTTGCTCATCTGGATCTGTGATATCCAATTCAAGTTTTTTGTACCTTTTTAACTATGGTGTTGAAATTATTGATTATTACATTTTTGAAATTATTGAAGATTGATTCATACTCTTCATTTAAAGGACCTTCTTTTGAGCATAGTATTCCATAGGTAGTTTTAGGTTTTAGATATTCAGTAAATAATATTTTCATATTTGGAATGTCTGAGGAATTTTGTATGTAGAGTGTTAGTCTTATCTTTCCGAAAATTTTAAGAGAAGTACGGGCTTTAGTACCACGTTCCAGAATAAGCTGTTCTTGTTCTGTGTTAAGAATTCTGTCGTCATCCATTGTGCTGATTTGTTCGTTGGAACTATCTTGGGAATGGATGGTTATCAGACTTGTGTTTTCGTCATTACTGGTCCCATTTCCGTATTCTCTAAAAAAGTCGTCTAGTGTTTCTTGTGCTAATTCATCTAGAGTGTTCATCGGGTGGTCTGTTATTCTAGAGAGTGCCTCTGCAACGTTATTTGTTTTTCCTTGAACGTATTTAATGTCAAAATCGAACTCTTCTAACAAAAGTTTCCATATCAAATTGTAGCAATTGTTGGCCGTTAGAATTGATGAGAAGTATCTGTTGGTTGGCTGATCGGCCGAAGGGTATCATAAGAAAACACCAAAAATTTTTCTTTCAAGTGTTTTTTATTAGTAACCCGACATTTCGACAAACATTGTTTGTCTTCTTCAGGGGCTGTCTACAAAGGAAACAAAATATACATAAAACACTAGCTATCATTAACAACAAACACAAAAATTATGGTAACAGAACAATAAAAAAAATTTTATGGAAAAACAAATAGTGTAATGAAAAACCTATTTATTGTATGAAAACCAAAACTAATATTGTAATGGAAAACAGATAGTGTAGAAAAATTATAGAAATGTTACAGACCTTAGATTGGAAAATTTGTATGTTCTATCATTACATGTTCAATTACTACTGTGGTATGTGTGTACTACCAGTGAAAGGTTGAGAAAGTACGCAGAGGAATGTAGTGGTGGTGGGGGTGGGGGGTACCGTTAGGAATTTTTGGAGTGAAGGGAAGAAGTAGGACAAATATAATAAACATGTATATAACATGTGTAAACATGTAAATATATATGTGTAATTTTTACTTAAATTTTTTAATCGATGAGGAATTTGAGCTAATTAGAATATGGATCGGAGTATAGGGATAAGTTTGATGAATAGATAGGAGGAACAAGGAATTAGCAGGGGAAATATGTAGGGTGATGGCACTAAGGGCTGGGTGGATGCAATTATGTCTACTTAATGGAATGGAGGATGTTGTTGTAGAGTGATGAGATGACCTCTTTGTCTTTTTTGTGGTTTATGGGATTGGGTTGTAGGTGGATATGTATTGATTCTGCAAGGAGGCGTTTTGTGAGATTAGGTTGTGTTGTTAAAATGGATGGGTTTTGCAGGTCAAAGGAATGATTTAGGGATAATGCATGTTTGGAAAGTGCTGTGCTGTCTATTTTTTTGGAGGTGATGTCATATTTGTGTTGTTTTAGTCTTTTGTGAAAGTATTGTGAGCTGTCTCCTACATACGTGGCATTGCAAAGTGGTGTAGTGATTTGATGTTGTATACTGTGTGGGTTTTGTTGAGTTTAGGGATAGGAACTTTTAATTTCGTATATAGTTTGGAAAGTTTATTAGTGGTGCTGAAGCCTGTGATGAGATTGGGATATGTTTTTTGAGGGATTTGTTTATTTTTTGGGAGAGAGAGTGGATATGTGTAAGAGATCTGTGAATAGGTACATTCGTGGTGTTGATGGAATTACTAGTGTGTAGTGTGTGTAATGCTGGTGTCAATGCTTTTTTGATTATATTGTTTATAATGAGTGAAGGGTAGCCATTAGAGGACAGGATTTTCCTAGCTTTTTTGATGTTTTCATAGTGAAAGGAGGGATGGGAGAGAGAAAGGGCACGGTTCACTAAATTTTTTGCAGTGATGACTTTTTGGTGGAAAGGGTGGTCACATAAGTAGTGAAGAAGTCGTCCTGAGTAAGTCGTCCAGTTATAAGTTAAAGTGTTGTCTGGATTCCGGATTATGATGGTGTCGAGGAAGGGGAGGCTGTTGTTATGTTCTTTTTCGATAGTAAATTGTAGTCTGCTGTGGTAAGAGTTGAACTGGTGTAAGATTAGGGAAATGTCATTGGGGTTGACGATGAGGAATAAATCGTCCACATATTTAAATATATGTGAAAGATTCTGACTGAGGTGTCAAGGATAGGGAGGACAGTGTCTAGAAGGTCGTTCATGATGATATTGGCCAGAGCAGGAGCTAGGCAATTGCCCATGGCCAAACCACCTTTTTGAAGATAGAAGCGGTTCTGGAAAACAAAGTATACCGATAGAATTGAAGAAGATAGAGTTTAGCATCCTCACCTCCTCCCTTATCCTTTTATGACAATCGCTCTCATCCTCTTCCACATCATCCAAAATCAACGCAAAACCAACATCTCTCTTTTCATCCTTCAGTAATGTTACAATAACCCCCCTTTTCCATACATTCGGAAACATCCCGTACTCAAAACACGCATTATACAACCTTAACATACACCCTTTCAAAATCTCATAACCACACTTCACAAACTCAACCATCACACCATCCCAATCTGGGCTCTTCCCAATCTTCATACCAAACACAGCCACCCGCAACTCACTCTCTCATTCTTCCACTCTCCCTTCCAATTTCACGCACTCTCAATTCTTCCCTTACCCTACTATGACAATCGCTGTCATCATCTTCCACATGATCCAAAATCAAAGCATCCAACAATTCTCGCCCTGACCTCTCCCAAGTTGGGAAGAGGCCTGACAATCCTCCCCTCCAACCACACTAACTACCTCTCTAGGCTTTGCCTTCGCAACTGCTAACTTGTACTTCCACAAACTTAACCTAACTTTTCTCTCTCTTCTCTTTCACTAACCTTTTATACTGTCCTCTAACCAACTTGTACTCTCTTCCCATACATTCCTTTCTTCCCACATCCGATTCCCTCTTTAATCTCCTTCTCAAAGCAAAAACTTCCTTCTTCTTCTTCTTCTTCTTCTTCTTCTTCTTCTTCTCCTCTAATTCTTCATCCCACCATCTCTTTCCCCTAACACCACAACACTTCCTAGGGATTGACCCCCTTGCCGCCTCCAAAATTGCCTTCCAAAACAAGTACATCCGATCTTCTTCAACTACCACCTCTTCCATACTCAACAACAATCGCTCCAATCTATATCTGTACTCCATCCAGTCCGCTCTTTTTAAACTAAACATTACCAATTTCTCCCCCACATTCACTTGACCTTTCGCCCTTCCTTGCACCAATTCCATCTCCATCATAATCGCCCTATGCGAACTAGATGTCCAGTCTTCCAACCTCCAACTTATATCACACGTCAACGTTACGTCTATATAACTGGACCCGGCAACCGTCTGATACGTTGGTCCCGCTCGCACATCATTCAAAATTCACCACCCATCCAACTCAATCACTTCTTCCAATTTCTTTCCTCGCTCATCCCTACAATCACCACCCCACAACTCAGATCTCGCATTCGCATCCATTCCTATCAATACCCTTTCACCTCTCAGTCTCCGCTTTATCATCCGCAATATCTCCAATTATTCCTCTATTCCTTCGAATACTGACAATACAAGGAGCACACATACATTCTATTCTTATCCGGCAACATCAACTCCACACAAACACAATGCGAATTACACAATCTCTGAACTCTCATCACACCTATCCTCTCATTCACAACCACTACAGCTGCCCAAGGTCTGGGCGTCCGTCCCATGAACCACCACTTTACTACATGCAACAAACCCAGTCACCTTATTTTTCCATGCATACGGTTCCTGTAACAACAACACATCCACTTTCTTTTCACACACAACCTCTCGTACCTCAGCGGTTACGCCCCTTACACGGTCCATATTCAGCTGTAAGAACCTAATCATATCTGGTGCGCGCGATCACCCTATTCCGGAAAATATCCACACAGGGACACCCACTCCATATAACCGAATGTCCTACGTCCGTGAAACCCATTCTCTTACAATTCGCGCACTCTAGCCTGTCCATAACCTTTGTGCACCGAGTCGCATGATGCCCCTCATCCCCACATCTCGCGCACGTGACCTGGCGCCCACATAATCTGCCTATATGCCCCAAACCCTGACACTTGAAACACCGCCTCACCCCCACAAATTCCCTAACCCTACAACTTCTTAACCCTATGTACAATCTGCCTTCCCTCATTACCCTCGCAAAAATGTCCGGTTCAACCTGCGCAACCCACGATACCGTACCCCTCCCTCTCGCGCCCGTCGTATGCCTCAGTTGGAATTGCTTCCCAAAATCCTCTTCACTCACCCCCCAAAAAGCCTTCCATTCTTCCTCCACAACGACCTCAACACGTCCCCTTCAGATAAATCACCATCTAAATCGTGTATGACAACCCTGGGACTAAGCATATTCGGTGCCCCGTCAACTTTAAACCCAACCTCCCCTATCCTGGGTAGGTTCCTTAGCTTCTCCATATCCCCGTCATCATGTACTTCAGTAACAAAATCCCGCCCTTGTCTTCTAAGAGATTTAATCCTAATTTCCCCCTCCTTAGGATCCAAACACTTCACTAATTCATCCCTTGCTTCTCTCTTACTTACTCTATCCGTAGTCTCTATAACTACCATTGGGCCTCTCTGCTTCCTTCCTTTCTTCACTATCTCACTCCAACCTGCCTTCTCAAGTCTGTCCACTTCCCTCTCTTCCACCTGCTCTTTTCCCTTAACCTTGACCCCCTCTACCACCAGTTCGTCCACCTTTTTCCTCATCTCGTCCATCCCCTTGACTAATTGACCCACTTCCACGCCCCCAGCTACTTCCATCTTACCCTCTTCCCGGCACCTCAAAAGCTCCGTCTTGACGTCTTCCACCCTTTCCTCTGTTCCCTTAATGTGCCCCTCCATACTTTTCCAAGTTTTTCCGATAGTAGTTTGCTCTTCCAGCATCCTCTTCATGAACTCCTCCATCCTTGCACTTTCCTTCCTGACCTTTCCAATCTCCTCCTCCATCCGCTTTTCCAATTCCTTTTTCTGTCCCTTCATCACCCTCTCTAATCTCTCTACATCTCCTTGCCTCTGCACGTCCTCTTCTTCCAACAGTTTCCTGCTCCTCTCCACCTCTTTCCTCATTTTCTCCATTGACATTCTGTTCTCTTCCCTCACACCTCCATCAATTTTCCCTTCAATTCCTTGAATCTTCTATCAAACTCCCCTTCTTCATTGACCGTTACATCCTTGACCTTTCGCTCCACCACCAAAATTCTATCGAGCATCCGACTCATCCGGACAAACTCCCCCACCAACTCCCCCTGAGCTTCCAAAATCCGCGTGAATCTGCTTGCGAAAAATCCCTCAGTTTCTCCTTCGAGAACCACTTCCCTACGTAAACCTGTATCTCCTTCATCGCATCGCCCACTTTTTTAGTACATTCCTTTGCCTTGATGGTTATGTCATATTGCACCCTCTCACCCCCTTGCTCCGGAGAACCCTCCGACAATGACCTGATCCTTTTAACCTTTCTTCTCGCCCCGCCCAATATCGGGCTAACCTCCTGCCGACTACTAGCCTCCTCAAAAACCCCCTCCTTCCTTCCAACCGCACCTTCCTCACCTCTTCCTGACATTACTTACAACAATATATAAATAAATGAAATAAACAAAACAAAATACAAAAATACAAAAGACAGAATAGGAATAATAAAATAAACGAAATATAAAACAAAATTAAAATTAATATAAGAATAAAATAAAATTAAAATTATAATTAAGATTAAAATTAAAATTAAAACTAAAATCAGAGAAAGAATAAAAAGAAAAGAAACGAAATAAAAGAAACAAATAAAATGAAATAAAATAAAGTTAAAATAAGTTTAAATAAAATCAAATAAAATTACCTTGCACACCTACCCTCTGTACCAACGTTGAAGTCTCCAACCAGATACTAAACAGGAAGACTTCCTCCACTGCCAATACACTCAAATCTATAAAGTCAAACACCTACCTCTCTGCACCAGCGTTAAAGTCTCCTCAAAAAAGTTCGTTAACACCCCTTCTACCCCACCCAAACTATCACGCCACGGTAAAAACCGTTAACCACCCCCTTGTCCTTCCTCCCCTACAATATTTTAACAGTGTTTTTCCGGCTTACCTTTACAGATTTCCTTCCGGTTTTTTAACAGCTTCTCACTATCAACTGTACCTGCAACTTTCCCGCTTACACTTTTCCGGGGCTACGCCCTGGGGCCCACAATTAACACACAAATAATCCAATTAAATATTAAAAACCGACTCTATCTTTATCGCCTTAAAAATCGCCCTTCACTTTGTGCGATTTCCACTAAACTTCACACACACACACACACACACTCTACACCATAAACACTTCACCTCCACAAAAAAATCAGCACTATTGCGCTTAATAAACCCTATGAAATTGCAGTAAGAACACAGAGCTCACATTAAACGATGTTTACGCTGCCAATATTCAACACAGAGTGGTGAAATAAACATTCTTCCCTCCTTAAGCCTGTTCCCGTACGGTACTAAGGGATCTTTTTAGACCGTGCCGACCCTCGCGGGTATACCGGTCCCCCGTTGCAAGCAACGGGATCGTTTAACAAGAGAAGGTTGTCACTACCAGTGGGTGGCTGTAGTGCAAGGCCTCTCACCGGCAGAGGTGCACCCCTGGGCACACCCCCGCTTGACTCATTTAAGGGCAGGTTGAGATACGCTCAACCAGCGCGCAAAGTGATCACACGAAGATCACAGTTCACTCCCAGAAGCTAGAGAAGGCAAACTCTAGCAGGCTCTGGTAAACCGCGCACACCCAGCAAATACGCTACCAACTTACGGGCTGGTTCTTGGGTTCCATTTTATATAGCGAGTCTCCTCCTGCTCAACTCATGACTGCAGTTCTTGGAGCTGCTGTTTAAACCACGACCACTAGGAATCCTACCTCAATTGCAAGCAATTGGCTCGGATAGTAGCTTGCGCCCGTAGTTCAGTGTTTCAGCTCTAACGAGCTAGCGTGACTGATCGCACGCCCGATGGATGAGTCAGTCCATCTACTAATTCCTGTCCATTGCCTGAAGAACAGGGGTGTTAGAAACCCAGGATACTTAAAAGCAACCCTGCAAGGGGAAGGGATCAGGATCGGAGTGGGTTGGGTGAGGGATTCCTCAACCTGGAGAGCCAGAGGCTGATTGCACCCCACAGGGTGGGCGATGAAGATTGCCGGAAACCAACGCCATTTGTTTCTAGAAGTATGCAGTTCTGAAAATACTTCTACATTTTTAATATCCGCACATTGGATTAGAGCATGTTTTATCAGTAAAAATACGTCAATTCCTGTGCATTGTCTCCCTTGTAGTCGCCTTCTACGACAGGCAGGGAATACCGTAGGCCTATTCTAGAGCTGGGACCTACACGGCCAGGTGAAATTAAACAGTCAAGTTCTTAGATAGATAGATACAACATTTATTTACCAAAATATGTATACAAATATACATATAGATTGTTTAGAAGTTCCAATATATAAATATATTACACCCTTCCTATAGCTAACATTAGATATAATACATACATTTACTATATTACTATTGGGGTTTTAAAAAAGTTGATTAAAAACCCCATGACATTTGAAAAATAAAGTTTATAAAGAAAATAGAATATTGTAGAGATTAAGTTTTATGAGTTAAGTATATGTTTTATTCTTTTATGGCGGTAGGTCTGTGAAGTATCATAATCAGCAATGGATTGGCAGAGAGGGTTAGGATGTGTCCTGACTCTGGCGAGTAGTTTTTCAGTCTTACTTTAATAAAGTCGCTTATAGTAGAGGTGTCCGTGATGTCATGAAGATGGGAAATACGGGTATAGCGAGATAAGTTTGTGGCAAAACGAAGGAATTAGTTTTGGGTAATTTGGAGTTTGGCGAGGTTAGATTTACAGGTGGAACTCCAGGCTGCACTGGCATATGTTAGCATTGGACGGATGACGACTTTATAGAGGATCAGTTTATTTCTGGTAGACATGTTTGAATTTCGGGACAGAAGTGGAAAAAGGAGTCTAATTGCTTTTTTACCTGTATTTACTCTGTCAGTTATGTGTGCTGTAAAGTTAAGTTTGGAGTCGAGTAATATGCCTAAGCGTCTGATACTTTTGGACCAAGGTACTGTAATTCCGTTAGCTGTGACGTAACGTGTAATGTAGGGCCAGTGTTTTGTGAAGATGATGGCTTCAGTCTTGTCATTGTCGATGCGGAGTTTCCATTTTTGGCAGTATTTTGAGATCTTCTTCAGTCCTCCAGTGAGTCTGTTGGCTATTGTATCAGTCCTAAATGAGGTAGTATACAGTGCAAGATCATCAGCGTATAAGGCAAGGTTGACATGTTCGGTTTTAGGGATGGAGTTTAGATAGGTGATGAATAATGCAGGACCAAGGATAGAGCCTTGGGGTACTCCGGCAGAGACGGGATAAGGTGAAGATAAGGCGGAGTTTATGGAGACACAGGATTTTCTATTGGAAAGGTAGGAACGGATTAATTTTAGGAGATATGGAGGGAAGTTGTACTAATTATGTAAATTTTACTTAGAATTTACTTTTTAAAAAATAATTTTATTTCACATAGGAACGTTGCACATACATACAGAGATTAGATGAGAATTAACTGAGAATCTAATTGAGAATGACAAATAACAATGATAAAGTCCTCTATATATATAATTATAGAGCGTGTGAACATTGCGTGGGCTTCTTATCACGGCGGCAGAGTTGCATAGACAAAAAGATAAAACAGGTGTCCTATAACTCCTCCCTTCCTAGAATGGAACTCTAGGCGTCGTGGGAACTCCTGTTGTGGTTTCCTGCAATTCAAAATTTTCTATTTTCTGTTTTTTACAATTTAAGTATTTTTTTGATTACAAATATACAGATAGCAATAATGACAATTATTATGATAAGAGAATTTACAATAGTATGATTATTATTACTATAATCTAAAGCTTCTAATTTAGGTATTTCTCTAATAACAATATTTTGTTTATTTATTTGTTTTAAATCAATAGTCTTATAGCTAAATTGATTATTCTCTAAAGTGAAGTTAATATTCTCAAAAATTATTTCTTTAGAGGCTACGTTATAACTTTCTAAATGATAATTATTAATAATACAGTTTTTATCTGTTTTAAATTTATATATTCCAATAATTTGTTTATATTTATTATAGTTCTTACATTGAATATTGAGGCTCTTCATTTCTTTTGCTACAATTATTACAATGTTAGAATTCTCTATTTTTATTGTGACAAATCCGTCATTTATCTTATGATATTTACATTCTTTATTATTATTATTTATAATTATATTATTTAAACATTTATCTACTTCAATGAAGTTTGTTTTACAAAAATACTTTTCTTCAACTTTAATACATTTATTAGTCATTAATAGACTATTATCCTTTTTTATTATTAATTCCTTACTTTCATCTAGCATAAGCATTTCTTTATTATTAATAATAGGAATTGGTGTTATTTGTAACAATTTTTTCGTTTTATAATTTGTTTCATAAACTGGGATTTCAAGTAAGTATCTTATTTCTCCGTTTTTTAGTTTACAGTGGCTAGTGATTTGTTGTGTAATATCCCAAAAGTTAACATTAGTAATTTCATTAGTTAATTTTTGTAATTCTTTTGTGGTGATAATAGAACTGTGTATTTGGTTTAGATTACAAAAGGTTAGGCTAGTTTCTATTTCACTTATTATTTCGATTAGGTTAATAGTCAGTAGTACAAGTTGGTTTATTATGTCTTTGATAATTAAGGTGTTTTGCCGGGATATATTTTCGTTAATTAATGATTCTATTTGCATAATTCTGGATTTTAATACTAATTCGTTACGTTTCACGTTTTCAATTTGGCTATTGAATTTAGTAATCATTTCTTTGTTTAATCTTATAGTTTCTAAATTTTGTTTTTGGAGGATGTCTTGATTTTGTTAATCTTATCGAATAGTTTATCGTATTTTTCACCGTCTTCCGAATCTAAAATGCCAGATATAGCTTTCATAATAGTTCCTAATCCGTTAATTAATCCTCGTTTTGTTCTTTTTTTATTAAGTAAGTTTCCAATTTTGTCTGTAAGTCTTTTGAAGTTAAAGTCTAAAATGTTAATAAATGTTTTTAGTTCCCTTTTGTATGAATTTTCGGTTGAATTAATGGTGTTTATTTTGTCACATATGTCTCTTTTATATTCTTGTAATTTTATAAATTCTGTTTCTATGTTAGTTAAGTTATAATTGTAGTAAGAATAATGTGATGTTAGGTAGATGTATGTATTGCCTAATTCTAAGATGTTAAGTCCTGTATTGTCAACTAATTTTTCTAGCTCCTCGCTTCTTATTATGTGGGGGCATCTGTAACATATAGACGTTTCCATATGTTTTGTATATGTTCTTGTAGTGATGTCCCTAATATAATGATGTCATCTAGATAGACTAAACATATTTTATTTATGTGTTCTTTTAACACGAAATTCATCAGGCGTTGAAATGTGGCGGGGGCGTTCTTTAAACCGAACGGCATGCGCCTAAATTCAAAATGTCCTTCGTCAGTGTTAAGGCTGTTTTTTGGATCGAATTGCCATGCATTTCAATTTGGTGGAAACCGCTGGATAAGTCTATAGTAGTATAGTACGTGTTTCTTCCTAATTTGTCTAGTACGTCAGTTATATTAGGTATTGGGAATTTGTCATCGATTGTTTTTGAATTTAACTTGCGGTAATCAATTACCATTCTAAATTTTTGTTTGCCGGAGGCGTCTTGTTTTTTGGGTACAATCCACGCTGGGGATGACCATGGTGAATGTGATGGTTGTATAATTTTGTTATCTAGGAGTTGTTTAACTTGGTTTTGAATCTCTTTTTTATAGCATTCGGGGTACCTGTAAGGTTTTGTGTAAATGGGTATTTCGTCTGTGGTTTTTATTTCATGTTTGATGGCGTGTGTTTGTGTGAGTTCTTGATTTTCTTTGGGAATGATGTCTTCAATAATTTTAAAAAGTTCTTTCTTCTCTTCTTCGTTTAAATGGTTTGCGCGAATTTTAATTTCGATGGGTTCAGTTGCATTAACGTTTTGTGTTGGGTTCTGAAAGTATTTAAGATCGTATTGTTTGTCTAATATTTTTACGGTGTTATTTCCGAAATTAATGTTTACTTTTAATTCAATTATTGCGGGTAGTCCTAGTAGTAAGTTAAATTGTTTGTGGAAGTCGTGTAAATAGAATTTGAGGTTTTTGTTTTGAATTTTAATCATAACATATCCGTTTCCGGTGTGTTTGCCTGTAGCTGTGGTGAATGTGAATTGTTCGTTAAAGATTTTAAATTTTGATTTGTTTTTTTGTACGTAATTTTTACTAATTAAGTTTATGGAAGATCCGGTGTCAATTAGGATGTAGTAGTCATTGTTCTTTAAAAATGGAAGTTTCGAATCACAATAATTATTTAGGATTTCTTCCTCGTGTTGCAAGGGACTATCTCTAAAAAAGAATTGTTTCCTTCTGTTTCAATTTCCTCGGGGTTTTGTGCCATTTGTAAGGGGTCGTCAAGATTAAAATTATCGAATTCTTGTAAGGGGTTATCGTCAATAATGTCTTCGTTGTTGAATATTTCTTCCGCAATGTAATTCCTCGGTTGATTGTGTGGGTATTGCGCATTTTGTTGCGTAAAGTAATTATTTGGTCCTCTAGGTTGTGTTATTTGTTGTCTTGTCTGTGAGGATTGTGAAGGTAAATTTTGTTGTTGTCTCATTGCTGAGGTTTGTCTTGTTTGTATGGACATTGGGGTTACTCTATTAGGTCTTATTGTTTTTTGTTGTTGATAATTAGGATTGTATAAACGATTGTTGGGTTTTACGATAATTGGTTGTCTGGGGAATGATGTTCCAGGGAAACGTGTGGGTGGTAAATTAGGTAATCTGTTTATTGTTTTACTGTTATTATCCGAGTTTTGTAAGTATTGGAAATCGTTTATTAGCAATTGTTCTACCTCTATAAGTGTTTTAGGATTTCGGGTGGCTAAGTTGTTTCTTAATGGGTCTCTCAGTGATATTATGAAATTCGTTATAACAATTAGTTCCTGAAATTGTATCAAATATTCTTTTTGTTGAATGGAACCATCATCAAGTAGGTTTACTTTAGCTCTGAATAAATTAAATTTTTCTTTAATTTCTTTTAGGGTATTGAACGCATTTTTGGAAGGGTTTATTTTCAATATTTCTAACATTAAGCTAGCGGGTTCTTGTCTGTCTCCGAAGCTGTTTATCAAATGTACTTTTAATTCTTCCCAAGTAGTGAATCTAATATTCCTAAGGTTTTCGCTTGCCGTTCCTACTAATTTATTCTTTATATTTAAGAAGACTATTTGTTTTTGTATTGGTGTTATGGCTGGTGTTAGAGTGTTTATTATTGTATTAATTTCGTCTATATTAAGGATAAATTGTGTTAAGGTTTTTGGGTTTCCATTGTATGTGGGGGATTGAGTCTAATATAAGTTTCAGTTCTCCCATGCTTGCCATTTTGGTGTGTGTATAATGAATGTAGGATGTATATAGTGTAAACAATTCAAAATGAAATAAATAAAATTAAAATCAAAAATTAAATTAAAAATAAAATACTTACTGTATTGAAATTTCAAACAAAAATTTGTTATTTACTTTTCCAATATTCAAAGTTGCTACGTGAATAATTCTGTTAGTTTCTTCAATTGATTTTAAATATAATCAATTATATTGTTTAGTTATTAATTGTTTCAATAAAATTAATATTGAAATTGAAAATTTAAATTTATAAAAATTTTTATAATAATTATTTCGAAATTATTTTTCGAATTTATATTCTTTTCTTTTAAATTATTTAATAACAATAATTGTTACTCACAATAATAATAGAATTAGTTGTACTGCAATCTTCATTTGCGGTGGCACTCGCTCTGCGGGTTAATTAAATTTGGTGATTCTCTGGCACTCGCTCTGCGGGCTGTTGATTCTCTGAGACTCGATCTACGGCTGTTAATTCTCTGGCACTCGCTCTGCGGGCTGTTGATGTTGTTTGTCTGGATGTGGTTCCTTTGATGTTGAAGGATGTCCGTTCCGAAATAAAAGTTTGAAAACTACCGAAATGCTGCTTAACGAGTTGTTTGCTTTGCGACCTCAACAACTATTTCGTTTTCGGGTGTGGTCCTACCGACTGCACCAATTATGTAAATTTTACTTAGAATTTACTTTTTAAAAAATAATTTTATTTCACATAGGAACGTTACACATACATACAGAGATTAGATGAGAATTAACTGAGAATCTAATTGAGAATGACAAATAACAATATATATGATTATAGAGCGTGTGAACATTGCGTGGGCTTCTTATCAAGGCGGCAGAGTTGCATAGACAAAAAGATAAAACAGGTGTCCTATAACTTACTCGATTAGACGGTACAATAGACCATAGTGCCAGACAGTGTCGAATGCCTTTTCCATATCTATTAGTACCATGCCTGTATGCTTTTTCTTATGGAAATTGGCAGTGATGTGATCTATTATTCTGGTGAGTTGTAGCTCTGTGGATAGTAGAGGTCTAAAGCCAAACTGTTCATTTATTAAAATGTTGTTGGATTTTAGAAAGTCCATATATCTGGTAAGGATAAGTTTTTCAAAAATTTTGCTGAGGGCGCTGAGAAAGCTGATTGGACGATAACTATGAGGGGAGGAGGCAGGTTGACCAGGTTTTCGAATCAGTATTGTTTTTGATCTCTTCCATGTATCAGGGAAGTAGCTCAACAAGAACATACTATTAAATAGCTTAGTTACTTGAACTAAACCTTTACGAGGTAGATGTTTCAGCAGTATGTTAGTTATACCGTCAAGTCCAGGACTAGTTTTATTTCTTCTAGAGTTAATAATAGTGGAAACTTCTTTTGGTGTGGTTAAATTGCAGTCAGAAGCAGGGAAACTATTAAGTAAATGTGTATTTACTACTTGTGTCACTCTGTTAGAGTGAGAAGTGGTACCTAAATTTGAGGTAAGTGCACAGATTGAAAGTAACTGGCCATGATATTAGTTTTTTCAGAGTCAGAGCTATAAGTTTGGTTATTATAAGTAAGAGGAGAATCAGAGGAACTATGAGGAGTATTAAAGTATTTTATTGTCTTCCAGAAAGAAGACTGAGAGTTATCGAGATGTGATAGAAACTTTTGTCACTTCTTATTACGCCAGTTGCTAATGTGTTTATGTATTGTTGTTTGAAATCTATTTAGAAGTTTCTTATATTCTGGATATCTGTGTTTGGTACAGATGCCGAAAATAATTTTGTAATTTAATTTTTTTAGAGCCTTGGGGTACTCCGGCAGAGACGGGGTAAGGTGAAGATAAGGCGGAGTTTATGGAGATACAGGATTTTCTATTGGAAAGGTAGGAACGGATTAATTTTAGGAGATATGGAGGGAAGTTGTACTCGATTAGTCGGTACAATAGACCATAGTGCCAGACAGTGTCGAATGTCTTTTCCATATCTATTAGTACCATGCCTGTATGCTTTCAGAGAATTTTTATATATGGGGGTATATCGTTATAAAGATGGTAAGAGCTAATTCTTGGAATGCATACATCTGCGGCCTTAATGATTAATTTATTAAAGTCCGAAGTGGCTTTTTCCAGTGAAGCAGTATCAGGGATGCCTGCTCAGGTCTATGTTATTGTTTATAAACTGTTTATATTTCGGCCAGTCTGCTTTAGTATAATTGTATTTAAGTGAAGGTGGGAGAGAGATGTAGGTAGTGTTAAGGAGAGTGAGTATGACTGGGTTATGATCAGAATTCAGAAGAGGAGCACTATAGGTGAGGAACAATTTTGGAAATTTTTAATTAGAGCAAAATCAAACCGTCAGTGAAGTTATGATAAAAATAGGCAATTTTTGTATTGGAACTCCTTTTAGATCTTTTTTAATTAACTGTGTGACTTCGACAACCTGGAATCTTTTGTCAGCAAGGTCTAATTTAACCTCCTCCGGAGTGACTGCAGTGGGCAGACGAACAACCATTTTAGGTCCCAACTCAGAAGCTGGGGAGTAAGTGTGAAATTCAATTTTAGAATTTTTTAAGTAATCCTTGAAGAAGTTATAATCGTGTAAATTTTGAGTATAAACTAATACTCTGTCTTTGTTCAGTTTTAATTCTATTTGTCCGCTCAGTTTGCTTGTTATTTTATTTAGTGTGGCACTGTACTTTTTGAATTGTGAGTACATTACGATTACTGGCATTTTAAATGATTTTCTGACCGTTTTATTATCGTTAGGTTTATCAGCAATTTCATTATCTGACTCCTCGTCTGATGACAAAGGATCAAATTTATTGGTTAAAGGAATATTCTTAGGTGAGTTTTCTGGGGTAAAAACATATTTACGTTTCTTATTTCTCCTATTAATAATAGGAGTGAAAGAATCATGTTCAGAAACGACAGAATTAGAACAAGAAGTTAAATTAGACGTTTGAGCGGTATCCATTGAAGCATTGATGGATTCGGTGACTGGAGCTGAGGCCATGCTGAGCTCCTCCTCTACGGAGTGGCCGCAGGCTAGTGAAATTTTAGTGTATCACAATGCGTCAAGTTTGTATTAGTGAAATACTCCCCACCACCAGAAATATAACTCACCGGTTGAAAGGTCCAAAGTATACGGAGTAACGTGTTGTATAGCTTGCTCTGTATATAAAACTATGTTAACACAGATCTTCGACGTGTTTAATTACATGACGAATTTTATAGCTGAATAAAATAAAATAAGAAATTTGTTCTAACAATTAAAGTAAGAATTAAAACAAAATGTAACTAAACTAAGA
Organism: Triatoma infestans; assembly: GCA_011037195.1. Lineage (NCBI taxonomy): Eukaryota > Metazoa > Arthropoda > Insecta > Hemiptera > Reduviidae > Triatoma > Triatoma infestans. Next base: position 28,037 of record JAAEAF010013689.1, read on the forward strand.
ACTTGGCATAAGTTTTAGAACTATTTAAAGAAAATTGGAACACAATACATAGAGGTCTGAACACTATGCCTGTACAGGGCCAACTAAGTCAAGTTCTTGTGCCCCCTAGAGTCGTAGTGATGTTACTGTAACACCCCGAGCGACGACAGGCGTGGTATCGATCCTGACGCCTGCCACCGGCTTGCAAAGAATGGATACCTCGGCCCCTGAGTCAGTTAGCAGGCTCCTCTCCGAATACCATTTTCACTGAAAGACCCCCAACACTCCGGTATGAAGACGTCTTTTTCCCCTCTACTTGCCCACCGAAGGTTGGGAAGTCCATCGGGTGGTCGGCATTTGGGTGGAGCACTGGTCAGGCAGGTGGAGGGCTTCCCCGCAGATGTAACAAACCCCACGGCCTACCCTCGTTCTGCGGTATCCTCTGGTCCTCCCTAGGTCACTGCTTGGATTCGAGAACCGTGGCTGGTGTGGACAGTCCCGAGCAAAATGACCCCTCTTATCGCAAGCGTAACAATTGAGTACCTCAGCCTCTCGATTCTGGCGTGCACGGGGGTGCTGTTCTTCACAAGGAACCGGAAAAACGTTTTTCGCCCTCCTGACTGCTCTATTAGCAAACTCAACTCGAGCTGCTCGCTGAATCGCATCCGCCAGGCTTACGGGAGGACTAAATTCCAAAGGAAGGGGCATATCACTTCGTAGTTCCTTGACAAACGCCGCTAGCGTTATTCTGTCCAATATGTCCCGGCTCCAGCTACTTATCGTTCCCGGAGAGGGTTTGGACAAGGCCTCTTCTCCTACTTTCCTACATCTGTCCGCGAAATCATTGACTGCCTCATTCAGGTTCTGGATAGATTGGACATTGCTAGAAGTTGATATTCAGGCCCCAGAGGTGCCCTAAACCTTTCGCGCAACACTTGCTTGAATTCTTCAAAATTGGCCTCCTCGCGCCAGACAGGATGTCCCGGCAGGCACGCGGCCGCTGGCCTAGTGAGCTTCATGCGGCAAATGGTCCGCTTATCCAAATCTGACCAGTTTCCCATACTCGCTACGGCACTAAAGTTATTCAGAAAGTCTTCTATAAGGCCCGCATCGGCCTCCTCCACTCCATGGCTTAATCAGATTATGCACAGACATATCTCTCTTAATCAGAAGTGCCTTCTCTGGTTAGAAACCCGACCACGAATCTCGACTCTGACTCCGGAGAGCACTCAACTCCCCCTTCAGCCTGACTCCCTTTTCCGTTTGTAGGGTCAGGGCCGTAGCTAGTTGCTCGTTAGCGAGCCGAAGGGATTCCAGCTGCTCCTGACGGGCTTCCATGGTCCCTCGGTACTCCTCAATTTATGGGAAATTTGAAGTCAATTACCCCACCGGTCCTGACACCAATTGTCACGCCCCTCTCGGGACAAGGGAGGGAGGTAGAGTAAGAATCAAGCGAGCGTATTGGGTCAACGTACATATTTTGGCGGGCAATAAAGCCACCCATAGAATTCAGCTCCTACAAAACAGATAATCAGATATAGTATTACAAGATATGCATAGACATTGAAAGAATATGGATATGAGCACAGCTAAATAGCTAGTCGGAGATAAACAACTAATAAATGATGCTAAAGGATTACCTTCCTACATCAAAACAATAGATATTCATATTCATTATAATCAAGATAAGAGCTTAAACATTATAACCAAGAGAACAATATATTTGATAAAAATTATAATTATTAGTACAGTTGTCATTAAAAATTAAAATTATTCAGCGCTGTCATGAGTTTCTTGAGATTGTACCTTACGAGAATTTATATTAAATTAAGATCATCTGTTGTGACCGACCCGGTGGCTAGGTTATTGAGAAGTTTTACAAATTCTGGTCTTCCTTTTGTCTCATAACCTGTGTTAATTCATAAAATTTAAATTCATCCCATAATGGATTCCTGTCTATTATGCACGCTAAAGTCATTCGGCACAAATTTGTACTCAGGAGTATCCATAACTATCCCCTTCTGCTATAAGTGAGACACCTCCAAAAGGATCATAGATATTTCATCTATTATCAGCAGTTTAATCGATCCGAACAATTTCTATCTGATACTGTTAGCAGGTAATGCAAAAGCTGTGTGCAGGGTAACCGATTAATTAACCCTCAACTGGTAAGATCAAATATTTGTACAGTACCGGTAACAAACGTCCACAGGACGCCAACTACACTTTTTTTTTATTCAATTGTAGGAAAAAAATATATATTTAATTTATTTGGTTACAAAGACTCAAAAGGTAATAAAAAGGACATATATATTGTGATGTTTGCTCTTATTTGTAATTGAGCAGTAAGGGTGATTAACAAAAAATTATTGAATTTTGGTTTGCATAAGAATTTATTACTCACAAATTAACACAATTAATAAAGACAAACTTAAGAAATAATAAAATTATATTCTAATTCTACTCTTACATTAGTGGAGCTCCAGTTTAATAGTTATGCGCCGGCCGGTAACCCAGAGAAGAGTAATAAAATTCTAGCCGTCCAACTATCCCCACTCTAACAAAAGGCGCGCTCAAATTCATACCCCTCTCACAATTCAAAATTAAACTATTTACACATCAATATATATGTATGTGTATGTATGTATGTGTGTAAATGGCAAAAATTAAAGTGCTGTAGGTACAGAAATATTACAAATTTTTTTTTGAGCACTCTAGGCAACAAGGATTTTCACATTTGATGCACAAATATGCTGCTTGTTTTCTTTTTTCGTAAGGACAGGTTCTACATGCTTTTCTTTTCAGCAGTCGGTCACATATTTCTCCAGAATAGGTGTGTAATGTTATGGTGTGGATGTGTATAGGTAGCTTGTGGCGTGAGCGTTTTAGCGAAAAGGGCTTGTATGTTTGCTTGAGATAGAATGTAAGAATAATTAAGAACACATTGGTAGTAGTTTAAATTAAATGTATTCTCTAAGAGAAATTAAGTTACTTTGAATATCACAATAAAATATAATAATTTCTTATAACGTAATACTGGTATATGTTTCCACCTTGATTTCTAGCGCAAATCTGTCCTTAAAATATCTCTTCTCTTTGTTTCTTCAATTCCTCCCCTGTGAGAGAAGGGGTAATACAATGCCATAATTGTTCTTGTACCGTACCAGTAACTGGACTTGTATACCTGGCTTGCCCTTTTGCGAGGGAATGTCACATTTCTGATTTTGCCGTCTATCAGTACACAGCCTTACACTATTTCCATCCTTCTTGCTCACACATACGAGAGGTGAAATATACGGGCTATAACATAATTCAATTACGCCATCACGCAATAACTGCTGAATTTCTTCATTTACCAATTTTTTCTTGTGATGTGGAATCGGATAATTCTTCTGGAAGAATGGAGTGTCATCAGTCACTTTAAGTTCATATGCATATCCCCTTATCAATCCGGGGGAGGAACTATAGATTTCCTTATTATTCAAAATAATATTAACTAGCTCTTCCTTTAATTTATTTTCTACAATTTCCGGTAAGTTGTCAATTATAGAGTTCATAGTTTCCTCAAGATTACCATCTTTATTCTTTATTTGGTTAATCATCAGGCTATCCACTTCCGTAATCTTTGTATTCGAAAGATTTATAGCATGTTCCGTACCTTCTTGTTTTAAAATTAACACTGTGCTTTCAAGATTTATGTCAGCTCCAGATTCAGCTAGAAAATCAATACCTAATATAATATCCTGCTGAGCTTTGGTACTACATATAACGGTAAGAGGAAATCTTTCTCTTCGAGAGTTGCGTTGAGTAAAATTTGTATCCTTATCTCTTTGGACTTTCCTGACGTTGCTATGGTTATTGTAAAAGTCTTCACAGGTATATATCGGCATATAAAGTTTGGGTTATTCTTTAATTTAAGGTATTTTCTTTCATTTATTGCACTAATTTGTGAACCCGTTTCTATGAGAGCATGTAATTTCTCACCGTACACATCAAAGGTTAATTCCGGACACTCTCTAACTTTCAATTCCTTATTATGGCAATCTTCCGAAGTTAATAAATCGCTAAACTCTTTCATTAATAAACATATGCGAATTTCCTTTGAATTAATTACAATCATTTGACCATCTTTAAATTCTGATATGTCCTTTTCTGCGGGCTGGTTTGTGATAAAATTTAAATGCCTTGGGGAAAATTTTCCCCCTGTTCACCGTTTTTTGAAAGAACCTCAATTTTTTCATCTAATTTCTCTATTCGAACTAGAAGTTTATCAAATTTATCGTCAACAACAGAAATAGCATTGGATCTAATCTGTGGTTTACTTCCGTCTTTCCGTTCTTTATTTGATGAAAAAGTTCTCACCAAGTTCTATTTTCACTATTCTTAAAGAAATTAGAATTATAGTAGGTTTTCGGTCGGGTGGTATCACTGCTATCACTTTGCGGAGTAATCTTATTATTTTCATTTTTTCTATTGAAGCGGCTCGTATTTGAGAACGGAAGGGCTTGTTTATTTTCAAAAGGATTAATTTTATGGTTGGTAAAGAAAGGAGCATCATAGCTGGGTTTTCTATTTTGAGAATTTAACTTTTGATCTTGCCGACACTCGTTCCTAATTCTTTCTTCTCCCACGTCTAAAATCAGCTTATACAACTCGTTTATGCTTCTAAACCCTCTTACCAGAACACATTGTTCAACGGATGGACCGAAATGATTGCCTAACATCTGACTCAAAAATTCTGCTCCTATGGTTTGTCGACACTCATTAGCGCGGGATACTATTCTGCTCAGATATTCAGTTGGACGCATTTCTAAATTATTTTGATAGCGTCCCTGAGTAGGGTAGTTAGGAGAGAGCTGGCGCAATGGCTATGATACTTTTCTTGGTTGAGACCGAGGGCGCTCCCTCATCCAAATCGATGGCTTTAATTTAAAAACTCATCCAAATCAATGAGCCTAATTCAAAGAGACGTCATCACATCATCCAAATCGAGGGCCAATAAATTACAAATTATATATTAAATTATAAATATGAGCCTAATTTTAAGAACTCACCCAAATCAATGCGCCTAATTCAAAGATGACGTCATCACATCATCCAAATCGATGGCCAATAAATTACAAATTATATATTAAATTATAAATATAAATAAATTATAAATAATTATATAAATCTGAAATAAAAAAGTTGTTTTACCTGGAATCGAACCTTAATTGTTGGGTTAAAGTCGGTAATGCAAACCACTAGACCAAAGCGGCCATTTAGTTCATAGCAGTAAAATTATTATATATAAGTATGTAGCCTAGGAAAATAAAACAAGGTAGTTTAACATTTATTTCATTATAGGGCATTTAACATATCTTTTAATAATTGATAGACAAATGAAATGGTAATTATGTAAGTTAATTGATATATCTTAAACGTTATTAGCAGTGGGTGGGGAAGCAAAAATAACATTTCTTTAATAATTTATTTGGGTGTTATTTAACAACATGATATATAGCAAAAACTAATTATGTGAGAATAAGATGAAAATAATATAAATTGGCATATTAATGTATTAAACAACATCTTAAGACATAAAAATGTTAAAACAGTTGCAAACTAATGGTAAAATAAAACAAATTGACATATTAATGTATTTATTATTCATCTTAAGACATAAAATTTATGTATCCAAAAAAATCTTAGCCACAAATAATATTAGAACGACATATTAATGTATTTATTATTCATCTTAAGTAAATGTTAAACTAATGGCGAATATGTGACAAAAAACATAACATCTTAAAATAATATTAGAACGTTATATGGGTAAGGGGTGGAAAAAAATGGCATATTAAACAACATCTCAAGATATAAATAAGTTACAAAACAACAAGCAAACTATGTGAGTGAAAATAAAACATATTAATGTATTTATTATTCATCTTAAGGCATAAAAAATGTTAAAACAGTTATATAGTGATTATGTGACAATAAAACAAGCACATATCTAAAAGCACAACATTATATAGCAAACTAATTAAGTTAAAACTAGAATAAGGAGACAAGTTAATTAACATATCCGCAATCCCTCCCAACAAAATATTAATGTAAAACATTGGGGGTGAGCAACATAACGTAAAACAAGGTATAACAATTTAATAAGCGATTATATGAGAATAGACAAATTAAAACATATCATAGACAAACTAGTGGTAATGTAAAACATCTTAAACATAAAAAAGAATAGTGGGAGAAAACACAACATTTACTTAAGTGCAAATTAAATCATTACATATGGTAAACTGAGGCATAAGTAAAACAAAATGGTTTACAAGGTATTATTTAACAACAATTTAATAAAAAAAAGGTGATTATATGAGAATAGACAAATAAATTAAAACACATCATAGACACACAAACAAACAAACTAGTGATAATGTAAAACATCTTAAACATAAAAAAGAATAGTGGGAGAAAACACAACATTTACTTAAGTGCAAATTAAATCATTACATATGGTAAATTGAGGTATAAGTAAAACAAAATGGTTTACAAGGTATTATTTAACAACAATTTAATAAAAAAGCGATTATATGAGAATAGGCAAATTAAAACACATCATCATAGACAAACAAACTAGTGGTAATGTAAAACATCTTAAACATAAAAAAGAATAGTGGGAGAAAACACAACATTTACTTAAGTGCAAATTAAATCATTACATATAGCTAAAACTAATTGAGGCATAAGTAAAACAAAATGGTTTACAAGGTATATTTAACAACACTTTAATAAAAAAAAGCGATTATATTAAATAGAACAAATACATTACACACATCCTAGACCACAACAACAAACAGTGGTAAGTAAAACATTAAACATAAAAAAGGGGGAAAGTGGGAGAAACACCACATTTACTTCAGTTCAATAAATCATTACCTATGGTAATTAGGCAGAGTAAAACAAAATGGTTTACAAGGTATTATTTAACAACAATTTAATAAAAAAGCGATTATATGAGAATAGACAAATTAAAACACATCATCATAGACACACAAACTAGTGGTAATGTAAAACATCTTAAACATAAAAAAGAATAGTGGGAGAAAACACAACATATACTTAAGTGCAAATTAAATCATTACATATGGTAAATTGAAGTACAAGTAAAACAAAATGGTTTACAAGGTATTATTTAACAACAATTTAATAAAAGCGATTAACATTTACTTAAGTGCAAATTTAAATCATTACATATGGTGAATTGAAGTAGAAGTAAAACAAAATGGTTTACAAGGTATTATTTAACAATAATTTAATAAAGCGATTAACATTTACCTAAGTGCAAATTTAAATCATTACATATGGTAAATTGAAGTACAAGTAAAACAAAATGGTTTACAAGGTATTATTTAACAACAGTTTAATTTAATAAAGCGATTAACATTTACTTAAGTGCAAATAAAATCATTACATATGTCAAACTAATTGAGATAATACAAATGGCATATTTAAAAAAACACAAAATAGCAATTGAGGCATAAACTAATGACAATTATGGGGGGTGAACAAAATTAAACATCTTAAGACATTGGTGAAAATGTAAGAACTCAAAGGTAAACTATTGGTTGGACAACAATTAATCCATTTAACATCATTTTCAATAAAAATAGCAATCTATGCGTTAATTGGTTTATTTAAAACATCTTAAGACATGGGTGGGGGGTAAAAATAAACATATCTTTTAAGTTGGTGTATAGCCCATGGCGATTGAATAAACCTTGCAAACGATGGCATGTGAGAAAAGTGGCTTAACAGAAACACTGCATTTTCTTAGGTTCAAATACAAAATGACATAACAGGGCGAAAAAATAATACGTCTTAAACATAAAAAAGAATAGTGGGGGGTTAATAAAAAACACATCATTTTAGCAACACAAAAATATTAAAAAAAACATTATATATAGCAAACTAATTGAGACATAAATAATACAAATGGGATAAATTTCAATAAAAATGACACCCTGCAGCCTCCATGTGTGTTTAAATGATAATTGGTTTATTCATCTTAAGACATTGGCGATTACAGTAAGAACACAAATAATATGAGAATATTAACTAAACTATTGGTTGGACAGCATATATTAACATCATTTTCAATAAAAATGGCACCTTGCAACCTCTATGTGTGTTATTATTATTAATAACCTTTATTTGATAAGTATAATAAGTATAATATATACAAATGTAGTAAAGACAAAAGGTAAACAGCATGGCAAATGCCGTCTGCTGGAGTTGCTGCTTATAGAAATAATTCAGTTAAATAAATGACTTAGAGATTTATATGAGTGATGTAAATAGATTAATATAACAAAAAGAAAGGCAAAACTAAATAACATCTTTTTGATGCTAACTACATATATACTTTAACAATACTTTATAAAGCTAACATATATAGATAACAGTTTAAACAGTTCGGTCATACAGCAAAAACAAGGAAAAACGAAAACTGAGCTTGTAAAATAATCAGAATTATTAAAAAGAAAAGGAAAAGTAAGAAATCACTGAAATAGTAAAATTACATTGCTGACAATAAATTAAAAAAAATAATAATAAAAAGTTGTTACATCGCTGTCAGCTCTGTGCTAAATTAGGTACAAATAATATTATATATACGGCAATTGATGCATTAAAAGCTATTTATCTCAGAATTATTAAAAAGAAAAGGAAAAGTAAGAAATCACTGAAATAGTAAAATTACATTGCTGACAATAAATTAAAAAAAATAATAATAAAAAGTTGTTACATCGCTGTCAGCTCTGTGCTAAATTAGGTACAAATAATATTATATATACGGCAATTGATGCATTAAAAGCTATTTATCTTGTGAGAAATTGAAATTGAGTGAATCATACATCGCCGCGACATCCGGTGTAACACCGTCAATAGGATGAATCATAATTTATATCTTATAAAATACTATTTTAATATAGCAAAAAACAATTATAATAATACATTACTTTTTAGCTAAATACACTATTTTAAACACGCAAAGTGTTGATGCAATTATGTTAAAATATATATATTAAATGCCGATGTAATAAAAAACCTCCCACGCAAATTATTCGCATTATGTTAAATTATTGATGTATTATTAAACTAATAAAAAGTAAGGCAAAAAATCAACAAAAGGAAGTGGCTTTGATGCAATATAAGTTCACATAGTCGATGTAATTATTTAACAAACATTTACCATACAGCACACGCACTGATGCAATACATTTTTTTTTAACGGTGGGGGATATTAACATCATATTATGGAATGACAAATTGTTTATAATTAATAGAAAGGATGTTGCTATCTTTAAATATAATTCCCATAGAGAATTTATTAAATTAATGGATGCCACGCCTAAAATAGAATTGATTTGTGTTCCTAGAGTTATGGATGTGCTAATGACGATTGATTATTGAATGTATTGTGTTTAAGCCGTTGTCTAACGTCTAATAGTTAGAGCAATTTAAAACAAAATCTGCAGTCATTTAGAAGGAATTTATCATTCTTACTTCTGTTTAATGTTTTTTTATTAGACGGAGATTATAACACAGAAGTATTTTTGCAGAGTAGTTTTATTTTTAAACCCATTCAACGCGCGCGCCTTACACGCCGTTAATAATGTTTCTCTATTTTTACAATCCAAAAGAAAGGAAATAATTACAATTAATCACCGTTTTCTCCATCATGGATGTGTACGGTTCTATTATAAATAACATAATATTTTGTTTAATTACAAAAATCCATCCCTCATGCTACAATTTTGTTAATAATATACATAATTTACACACACAATACAACCCGTTCTTTTTTTACTGGCGGCATGTTGTAACTTATCTAGCTAAGTCTAACATTTCTCTTAACTAACCAGCAATTAAATATGTACAATATCCCCATCTTCTCTATTTTAGCAAACAAGTGCCCCCATTGGGTAAATGTAAAAATGGTTTCTCTGTGGGCGAGGAAATTATATCCAACCCATTTTTTTGCCAATGTTACGTTGAAAATAACCTCGCGATTAATGTTTATACTTATATTTTGCACACAGCCTAACTTAAAAAACACCTAACATAAAGTTCTGTTCAGTATTAGTACTGTGAACAATATATACCCCATTTTGGTTAAATACTTATATTTTGCACACAACCTAACTTAAAAAACGCCTAACATGAAGTTCCTCATTTGTTTAAATAATTTAATATGTTTTTTTGCTTAATACTTGCATGTTTTTGTATTTTTACTTTTATGTTAAGTACTATGTTTTTATGTATATTACCTAACTTAAAAAACACCTAACATAAAGTTCTGTTCAAGCATTAGTACTGTGAACAATATATACCTCATTTTGGTTAAATACTTATATTTTGCACACAGCCTAACTTAAAAAACACCTAACATAAAGTTCTGTTCAAGTATTAGTACTGTGAACAATATATTCCTCATTTTGGTTAAATACTTATATTTTGCACACAGCCTAACTTAAAAAACACCTAACATAAAGTTCTGTTCAGTATTAGTACTGTGAACAATATATACCCCATTTTGGTTAAATACTTATATTTTGCACACAACCTAACTTAAAAAACGCCTAACATGAAGTTCCTCATTTGTTTAAATAATTTAAAACTAATATGTTTTATGTATTGTTGCACTGGTTTTTTGCTTAATACTTGCATGTTTTTGTATTTTTTACTTTTTGTTTAATATTAGTTTGTAATATTAGTTCTGTATTTTTACTGTTTCTGTATTGTTCTGTTTTTTGTTTAATACTAGTTTTTTTTTATGTTTTAATACTTTTTTCTGTATTTTTGCTGTTTCTGTATTGTTCTGTTTTTTATTTAATACTAGTTTTTTTAAAACTAGTATGTTTTTTATGTTTTAATACTTTTTCTGTATTTTTGCTGTTTCTATATTGTTCTGTTTTTTGTTTAATACTAGTTTTTTAAAACTAGTATGTTTTTTTTGTATTTTTACTTTTATGTTTAGTACTATGTTTTTATGCATATTACCTAATTTCTAAAGTTCTGTTCAAGTATTAGCAGTGCGCAACTTAAACCAACTAACAAAAAACACACATATTTTTGCCTTTTATGAATTCCACCATAATCGAAATTCACTTAGCTTAGAATTAAACGTAATTAGCCACATAGAGGCGGCTGAAGTACAAGAAATGTGATCCTACTTGGCCAGTTAATAATGACTCATCATAGTGCAGCTGCCAACTCACCAGGAAATGACTCATCATAGTGCAGCTGCCAAGTCACCAGGAAATGACTCATCACCGTGCTTCCACTGAAATAAGCCCACATTTCAACCCCCACCCTCAGGTGCAGGGTATATAAGCAGGTGCAGGTCGGCGCTAATTCAGTCTTCGTGTGACTTCCTACACGTGAACATCGCTCTCCAGAAGCTACATCCTCGCTCTAAGGACAACATCAGAAGAAATGGCCACTCTAAGGACAACATCAGAAGAAATGGCCTGCAATAAATGTGGAAAGGCATTCTCTTTTATGAACAACCTCTATCGCCACCAAAAATACTGTGACGGCAGTGCAGAATATACCTGCAAAGTGTGCAAGAAATCATTCCCGAACAGATATAATGGGAAACGACATGAAACCTTCTGCATTGAAGAACCACCTCGCAAGATTGCACGTTATGATGGCGTAGAACCAACCAAGGAACACCTTCTAAAACACGCATCAGAAGAATATGAAACGGCATATCAAGGTAGGATCAAATCATATTTTTTACAATCAACTGAATTTGAAGATCTACCCACCTTTCTACAATCTATTAAACCCCGTCTTCATGAACTAATTAAACTCCAATTAGAGGAAAAGCATGCTTTGAAGGTTAATATATTAGTGGAATGCTTGTTTGAAAATACAATTGGAGAGCACAGCGACCGGGCCTTTAAGACCCGAAATAAGGCTGTTTACAGGAATACAAACCTCGACGAGTTTCTCGAACAGGCATTCAAAAAATTAATTAATGAGATGGAAGAAGCTCAGCTGGAGAAGAGTGGATGGCAGCTGGTTGGAATTGATGGAGCGAGGTTAAGAATAAATATGTTCAAACCGCTGGGTGGGTCAACTTATATAAAACTCCCCAGCGTTATTGCAGCTAAGAAGGCCTGCATAAATTCACAAAATCAAGATGAGGAATGTTTTAAATATGCAGTGCTGGCAAAATTAATTCAGAAGAAACCTCAACGCATCGCCAAATATCAAGAGGTGGTTCACAGATATGATTTTTCATGCATTTCGTTTCCTACACCGCTTAATGAGATCAGAAGGTTTGAAAAAGTTAACAACATCTCAATTAATGTATTTGGATTGGATGAGAATGATGCCGTTTATCCACTGAAGGTTGTGAAAGAAGAACTACCAGACCATCGTGATCTATTACTCTTAGAAGATGGGGAAACACAACATTATGTATATATTAAACATTTAAATAGATTGGTTTCCGGGCAAATAACAAAACATATGGGTGCAATACAGTTGTGTAAACGGTGCTTTACTCACTTTGATGGACGCTATGGGAAAACAGCGGAAGAAAAACTGAAAGAACATAAGATATATTGCAACGAAAACGCCCCAGTAGCTGTTAAACTTCCAACTGATGAGCCGTTTATTGAATTCAAAAACGTTGAACGCCAGGTGAGAGTAAATTTTGTAATTTATGCTGATTTTGAGTGTATTTTAAATCAGATTGATATATGTGAACCAACGCCTCAAAGCTCATACACAACAGCTTATCAAGAACACACGCCATTTTCCTTTTGCGCCTATGTTAAACCCGCTGCTGAAATTGAACATCTTTGGCCTCTTACAAAACCATACTTGTACAGAGGAAAGTGTGCCGCCGAATTTTTCCTAGACTATTTGGATAGGATATCCACTCCAATTAAGAAGATTATGAACAGAAATGAAGAAATGGTGATTGATGAATTGGAGGAGAGAGAATGGAAGGCGGCCAAGATCTGTTATCTCTGCAAGCAAGAATTTGAAGAACGCAATCATAAGGTGCATGATCACTGCCATATATCCGGCAAGTATAGAGGACCTGCATATAATAAATGCAACTTACGCTGCAAGACATTTAGCTACGTACCAGTCATCATACATAATCTGAGCAGATATGACGCACACTTCATCATAAAGGAATTGGGAAAGCTACCTGGTAGAATTAATGTAATACCCCACACAGAAGAAAATTTTATCTCGTTCACCAAATACATAAATGGGGTGCAATTTCGCTTTATTGATTCATTCAGATTCATGGCTGAGAGTCTGAGTCAATTAGCTAACAATCTACCAAAAAGCAGCTTTACAGAAACAGCGAAATTTTTTAATGAAGTGCAGCTACCACTTGTGCTAAGAAAAGGCGTATCCCCATATGACTATGTCAATTCTTGGGAAAGATTGGACGACGACGTTTTACCACCGAAGGAAGCATTTTACAACAAATTAACAGACAGCAACATCGATGAAGAGGATTATAACCACGCCACCACCGTATGGAACGAATTTAATTGCTCCACGTTGGGAGAATATAGCGACATTTATCTAAAAACAGATGTATTGCTGCTAGCCGATGTTTTTGAAAACTTCCGTCAAGTGACAATGAACGTACATAAACTCGACCCAGCACATTATTTCACAGCACCAGGAATGGCGTGGGATGCAATGCTACGTTTAACTGGCGTCAAATTGGAACTCTTACTGGACTACGACATGATATTAATGGTTGAACGAGGAATAAGAGGAGGCATCTGCCAAGCATCTCTCAGGTATGCAAAAGCAAATAATAAGTATATGCCCGATTACGACCATCACAGGAATCTACATATATAATGTACTACGACGCCAACAACTTATATGGTGATGCCCAGAGTAGATTTCTACCTTACGGAGGCTTCAAGTGGGCAGAGCGGCCTGGAGAAATACAAGTTCAAGACATCCCGGACGATTCTGAATATGGCTACATATTGGAGGTGGATCTAGAATATCCTGAACATCTTCACAACCTCCACAACGATCTCCCATTCCTAGCAGAATCAATTGTGCCACCCAACAGCGATGGAAATATAAAAAAATTAATACCTCATCTGGGCAAACGGGAGAGATATGTCGTACATTACATCGCCCTAAAACAGGCTCTCGACCATGGGCTACAATTGGTGAAGGTTCACCGAGCAATACAGTTTAAACAATCCCCATGGCTTCTACCTTACATTAAGCTGAACACAGATATGCGCAAGAAGGCAACCAACAACTTCGAAAAAAACCAATACAAACTCTACAACAACGCTAACTTTGGAAAGACCATGGAAAATGTGCGAAAACGGATGAACTATGAGCTTGTAAATAATGAAAGAAGACTGATGAAATTGGTCGCAAAACCAAATTTTCTGGACAGGACAATTTATGGCGAAAATTTAGTTGGGGTGCAGATGGCGAAAACCAGGATATTCTTCAACAAGGCGTCTTACATCGGTTTATCCATACTCGAAATTTCGAAGACGATCGTTCTGGGATTTCACTATGACGTCATGCTACACAAATATGGCCCAGAACGTTTGAAACTTATATACACTGATACGGACTCCTTAATTTGTGGGATTTGCACAGACGACGTTTTCAAAGATATGCAGGAGATGGAGGAACACTTTGACACATCTGATTATCCTCCCGATCACCCCAACTACTCAACTAAAAACAAGAAGGTGCTGGGAAAGTTCAAAGATGAGGTGAACGCACAAATAATTAATGAGGTTGTTGCTTTGAGACCAAAAATGTATGCAATTGATGTGGCTGGTGATATCAAGAAAAGAGCAAAAGGCGTTCAAAGATCGACGCTCAAGAAAATCGGCTTTGACGATTATAAAAAAGTACTGTTCAACAATACGCAAATGTTAAGCAAGATGAGATCGATTAGATCAATGGAGCATAATGTTTACTCCATTGAAATGCTGAAACGAAGTCTTTCATCTGCAGACGAAAAGAGGATTATTAAATCGGATGGGATCAGCACATTTGCATATGGGAATTGTAATGCGGAGTTGTGAATAAAGGGACATTTCATTGCAGGTATGAATTTTTTTAATTATATATTGGTCTAAATGTAAAATTATAATTATCACATTATAAATAAAAAATATTGTTTTTTACACAGATGTATTTTTTTTTACAATACCTAAAACAGAACTTAACTTTATGTTTTTTTTGTTAAGTGAGGCGGCGTATACATACAAAAAATAAGTATTTAGCCAAAGTGAGGTATGTATTTTTTACAGTACTTAAAACAGAACTGAACTTTATGTTTTTTTGTTAAGTGAGGTATGTATTTTCATAATACTTAAACATAACTTTACATAAAAAACAGAACTTAACTGAACTTTGTTTTTTGTTAAATTAGGCGGTGTATTTTTCATTAGGTTATGCGCAAAAAGTATTAAGCATTGGACCCCCTCCCCGCATTGCGGGGTATCTGTAAGCGGATGTTGGCTCAAAGAATGTGGTGTGATAAGTTTTGTTGCATTTCGGTGGATGCTGTCCCTCAATATATAATGGTGATGGACGTAACAAGATGTAAATACCAATTGTATTTCGTACCATCTTAATGTTATTTCCAATTTGACTCAATTGGGGGATTTTGTGTAGTATTACTGCAATCACTGCGGGGCCCTGTTTGGGATGAGGCGCGACACCCATCTGCGATATTGCATGGAGTGTGGTCGTGCGCTGCAGCTTTTGATGGTAAGTTTTGATGGTAGTTAGTTGAATTATTTTTATAATTCTATTGTATAATGCAGTTCTTTCGAAGGATCCCCGGACATGTCCGTGTGCGTCCTGCCGCCGCGGGAGTCAGTTGACTGATATAAAACAAATAAAAATTGCACCACACAAATTAAAAAAACTAGAAAATGTAAAATCATATAATCAAATACTAAAATATATTATTATTGTATTAGTAATAGCAATTATTTGTATAATGAAATGTATAAAATAATTATTAACTGTCAATATAAACTAATTATATACAGCAATTATGGGAAAAATAAAATAAAGAATCATATTGAGAAAAGATAAATTGTATAAAGATATATATTGTGAAAATAAAAGGAAAATTATATTAAGAGAAATATAACATATTAAATACTATCCATAGATATAACTAATTGTATAAAGAAGTTCATTATTTAAAAATAAAAAAAATTGTTTATGTTAAAGAAAAATAAAAGAAAGAATTGTATTAAAAATGAATTGCCATAGATATAACTATTGATAAAGGAAGTTAATTATTTAAAAATAAAGCAATTGTTAATTAAAAAAATAAAAGAAAGAATTGCAAAAAATGAATTATCTTTCTGTCTATGCAACTCTGCCGCCGTGATAAGAAGCCCCACGCAATGTTCACACGCTCTATAATCATATATATTTCAAATATTAATTATATATTATATATAAGCTTTTGTGTTTTTTTAATATTAATATAAATATTATATAAGCTTTTGTTTTTTTAATATTAATATATAAAATAATATTATATAAAGCTGGTGTTTTTTGTAATGTATATATTATACATATAGCTTTTTTTGTTTTTCCATTTCCCCTCTACTAATTTGGTAGATGATTAAAAAAAATTAAATGACGTATAAATATAAAAAATTAAAGAAAATCATGAGTTGTGTAGAGATCGATAAATTAGTCGGCTTGTGCTTTTAATATTAATATAAATTATTATTATATATAAGCTTTGTGTTTTTTCCCTTTTAGCCGTTTTTTTAATGATGGTGGGATATGGGTTAAAACAACTAACAAATATCGCATTTGTTTAATGCTGTTAGCATGTCTAAGTTTATTTAATTGTGTAACTTAAAACAACTATCAAAAATATCACTTTTGTTTTTATAAATATATTATATATAAGCTTTTTCTGTTTTTCCATCTTCCCTCTACTAATTGGTAGATGGATTAAAAAAAATAATGACGTTATAAATATAATAAAATTTAACGAAAATCTATGTGTTAAGATCGATAAATTAGTTGGCTGTTAGCATGTCTAAGTTTATTTAATTGTGTAACTTAAAACAACTATCAAAAATATCACTTTTGTTTTAATTGTGAGTAATTTAAAATCAACTAACAAAAATATTAACAGTTTTTGTTTTAATGCAGTTAGTATCGGCAAGTTTTGCGTAACTTAAAAATCAGCTAATAAAAAAATCACTTTTGTTTTAATTGTGTGTAACTTAAATCAACTAACGCACAAACAATTCCACTTCCTGTAGCTGGGAGAAACATTATTTAAGTAGCATAATTTCTTTAATAAAAAAATTATCGTAATGAGTTGCTATTCTATTCTCAGTTGCTAAAGGCGGCACATACAGGACGTCTTTATCTGTTTTACTTTGCTTGCATTTCTAAACATTTAAAACACACATAAAGTTCTCAACTCTTAATTTTATTTAGTGTTTATATTTACCTAATTTAGCACAGAACTGACAGCGATGTAACAACTTTTTATTATTATTTTTTTTAATTTATTGCCAGCAATGTAATTTTACTATTTCAGTGATTTCTTACTTTTCCTTTTCTTTTTAATAATTCTGATTATTTTATAAGCTCAGTTTTCGTTTTTCCATGTTTTTTTTTCATTACCCCATTTCTATTTACTGTATGACCGAACTGTTTAAACTGTTATCTATATATGTTAGCTATATAAAGTGTTGCTAAAGTTCATCTGTACTTAGCATCAAAAAGCTGTTATTTAGTTTTGTCTTTCTTTTTGTTATATTAATGTATTAACATCACTCATATAAATCTCTAAGTAATTTATTTAACTGAATTATTTCTATAAGCAGCAACTCCAGCAGACGGCATTTGCATGCTGTTTACCTTTTGTCTTCACTACTTTTGTATATATTGTATTTATTACACTTATCAAATAAAGGTTATTAATAATAACACACATAGAGGTTGCAAGGTGCCATTTTTATTGAAAATGATGTTAAATGGATTAATATATGCTGTCCAACCAATAGTTTAGTTAATATTCTCATATTATTTGTGTTCTTACTGTAATCACCAATGTGCAAATGCTTAAGATGTTTTAAATAAACCAATTGTTTTACTTCTAATATATATATAACATTTAAACACACATGTTCTATAATTGTATCAATAGAGGTGTTTGTATAAGGTGTCATTTTTTTTTAAACATGATGTTAAATAGATTAATATATGCCGTCCCCCACCACCAATTAATATTCTCACATAATTACATTCTTTTTTATGTTTAAGACGCATTTTGCATTATTTTTCGCCCTGTTATGTCATTTTGTATTATTTGAACCTAGGAAAATGCTGTGTTTTTAGATATGTCAATTTTTTCACATATTCACTAAATGCCATGTAATTACATCGTTTGCAAGCTTTATTCATCATAATCACCAATGTCTTAAGATGTTTTAAATAAACCAATTGTTTCACTTCTAATATATATATAACATTTAAACACGCATAGAGGTTGCAAGGTGCCATTTTATTGAAAATGATGTTAAATGGATTAATTGTTGTCCAACCAATAGTTTACTTAATATTCTCATATTATTTGAGTTCTTACATTTTACACATAATCGCAAATGTCTTAAGATGTTTAATTTTGTTTTATTTTTCACCTCACATATTTGTCATTAGTTTATGCCTCAATTGCTATATATAATGATTATTTTGCTGTGTTTTTTAAATATGCCATTTGTATTGTCTCAATTAGTTTGCCATATATAATGATTTAATTTTATTTGCACTTAAGTAAATGTTGTTTGTTTTCAATTAGTTTGACATATGTAATGATTTAATTTGCACTTAAGTAAATGTTGTGTTTGTTTTCTCCCACTATTCTTTTTTTATGTTTAAGATGTTTTACATTACCACTAGTTTGTGTGTCTATGATGATGTGTTTTAATTTGTCTATTCTCATATAATCGCTTTTTTATTAAATTGTTGTTAAATAATACCTTGTAAACCATTTTGTTTTACTTATGCCTCAATTTACCATATGTAATGATTTAATTTGCACTTAAGTAAATGTTGTGTTTTCTCCCACTATTCTTTTTTATGTTTAAGATGTTTTACATTACCACTAGTTTGTCTATGATATGTTTTAATTTGTCTATTCTCATATAATCGCTTATTAAATTGTTATACCTTGTTTTACGTTATGTTGCTCACCCTCAATGTTTTACATTAATATTTTGTTGGGAGGGATTGCGGATATGTTAATTAACTTGTTTCCTTATTCTAGTTTTAACTTAATTAGTTTGCTATATAATGTTGTGCTTTTAGATATGTGCTTGTTTTATTGTCACATAATCACTATATAACTGTTTTAACATTTTTTATGTCTTAAGATGAATAATAAATACATTAATATGTTTTATTTTCACTCACATAGTTTGCTTGTTGTTTTGTAACTTATTTATGTCTTAAGATGTCGTTTAATATGCCATTTTTTTTTCACCCCTTACCCATATAACGTTCTAATATTATTTTAAGATGTTATGTTTTTGTCACATATTCGCCATTAGTTTAACATTTACTTAAGATGAATAATAAATACAACGTTCTAATATTATTTGTGGCTAAGATTTTTTTTGGATACATCAATTTTATGTCTTAAGATGGATAATAAATACATTAATATGTCAATTTGTTTTATTTTACCATTAGTTGCAACCGTTTTAACATTTTTATGCCTTCAGATGTTGTTTAATACATTAATATGCCAATTTATATTATTCTCACATAATTAGTTTTTGCTATATATCATGGTGTTAAATAACACCCAAATAAATTATTAAAGAAATGTTATTTTTTGTTTCCCCCACCCCTGCTAATAACGTTTAAGATATATCAATTATTAAAAGATATGTTAAATGCCCCTATAATGAAATAAATGTTAAACTACCTTGTTTTATTTTCCTGGGGGCAACATACTTATATATAATAATTTACTAGGTGAACTAAGTGACCGCTTTGGTCTAGTGGTTTGCATTACCGACTTCTAACTCACCAATTAAGGTTCGATTCCAGGTCAAACAACTTTTTTATTTCATTTTATTTAATTATTTATAATTTATTTATTTATAATTTAATTATTTATAATTTATTTATATTTATAATTTAATATTTATAATTTAATATTTATAATTTAATCGTCTTCGAATTGAATGATGGGATGACGTCATCGATTAGCTCATTGATTTGGATGAGGGACGCCCTCGGTCTCGACCAAGAAAAGGATCATAGCCCCTGGCCCAGAATGCCTACTCTACAATATATATATATATCATGTTATATACCATATTTATACATATATCTATTGTATATATATATATATATGATACTTGTGTATATATATATATCACATATACATATGCATGCTTTCCACTTCACCTTTCACCTCTTTACACAGCATTCACATACACTCTCCATGTACGCACGCATACTTAATTTTTTTTTTTTTTAAACTAAACTAAAAGTATAATCAGTTTAAGAACTATTTGGTCCATGTATACTAGTTGTGCTGGTAATTGCGGTTTTTATTGTTGTTGGAAGAGTGTTTTGAATAATGGTTCACTGGCAAATTTTGTCTGTTCGTTTATTAAGTTTTGTATCTTGTGTTTATATATTTCGAGTGTTTCTATTATGCCAAGTCGTCGTCCTTTGTGGCCAGAATGTATTAGTTTCATCGTAGTCGTGATGTCATCTGGTTTGAGTTTGTTTGTGTTTAGGTCATTGGCATAATTTGAGTCGACTTTGTTGTACTTGTATGATCGGTAAATCGTTCCCTGATTTTTCTGCCAGTCTGCCCCACGTAGATGTTGTCACAGTCCGGGCATTTCAACTCGTAAATCCCACTGCTGTCATACACGTCAGTGTACTCGGTACGAGTGCGGATTTTGTTGCCTAATTTGTTGTTTGTTCTGAAAAATGTCTTAATGCCCAGTTTTTTGAAAAAATTTGTGAGTTTGTACATGTGGCTTCCAATATACGTGAATGAGGCGAATTTTTCTGTTGTTTTTGTGACAGTCCTATTTTGTTGTTGTGGTTCGTGTTTGAGGAGTTTATTAACGATCTTCGCATTGTACCCATTGTTCTCAGCTATGTTGTAGATTGTCTGCAATTCTTGTCTGTGGTTCGCAGGGGTGTGTATTGAAGTCTGTTCGTTAGATGTCTAAGTGCAGCAAGTTTGTGTTGGGTAGGGTGGTTTGAATTCTGCGGTATGATAGCGTCGGAGTTGGTTTGTTTTCTGTGTATTCCGTATTCTAGTTTATTGTCGCTTCTTGTGAATTTTATGTCTAAGAAGTTGAGGGTGTTGTTAGTTTCTTTTTTGTACGTGAATTTTATTTTCTGGTTTATGTTGTTAAGGTAATGTACTATTTTGTCTATGTCTATGTCATTTTCCAATATGAGGAAGGAATCGTCCACGTTCGTGCATAAAATGTTACCCCGAACTCCTCTTTCAGTTTTGGTGCGTAAGTTTCTTCCATGTTTTGTATAAATATTTCCGATAGGATAGCTGATGTGGGTGCCCCATTCCCAGTCCGTCAGTAGCGAGGTAGAACTTGTTAAATCTAAAATAGTTTTGTGCCGTTTGGTTTGTACTAAGTTCGTGAGTTGGTGAGTGAATTGCGTGGATTCTTTTCGTTTCAACTTCTGTTTCATTATGTCCAGTGTGTCCGTGATTGGTAGGAGGTGTATAGGTTGGTAATATCGAGGGATAACAAACTGGAATTTGGGGTGAGTCTTAGATTCTCTGTTAATTGTATTAGGTGTTGTATGTTTCTTATATTGAAAGTGCCGTGTCGTTCAGTTTTACTTTGTCTTTTATTACTTTTGCCAATAATAATTGTAATATTTACATTGAAAAGATTAATAATTAATTAAAAACTTGAAAAAAAAAATTATATTAATTTATACATTTTAAGGTAAATTATTTTCTTTTATGTTCGAAAAATATTCATTTGTTGATTAATTTTTTTTTTTATATTTGAAAAATATTCATTTGTTACATTAAATTATTTTATGTTTGCAAAATATTCATTTGGTATATTGAATTATTTTCTTTTATGTTAGAAAAATTAAATTATTTTCTTTTGTTTTTTAAATCATTTCAATTTTTATGTATGATGAATTTAATTAACATGATATTAGAAGAAAAAACTTGTTTTCAATTGAATACATTTTAAAGTTCAAATATATTATTATTATTATGATTTCTTATTTCTATCTACTTACATGTAAGGCTAATAATTATTAAGTTGATTTGATAGTTTGTAATATTTACATTGAAAAAAAATTATTAATAATGAAATTATGAACATACGATAAAAAATGAAAAATTGAATTTGTTTATTTAATTACTATCATATAAGAATAATAAAATTTAATGTAATATTCAATTGGATACACTGCTGTATGCTTAATAATTAATGATTATAATTACATATTAATTTATTATATTGACATTTTAGTGATTTTTTTTTCAAGTATACACACACACAGACACACCCACACACCTATTTACAATTAATATTGATTTATTTACAACAAATTATGATAATCCTTCTAGGAATAATAATTACTTTGTGTGTGTATTTGATATGATTAATAAAAATATAGGAAAATAAGGATAAAAACAAGGGAATGTTGAAAAACTGTCTGGTCAGTACTGATACACCTATATACTGGCTTAAAGCATCAGCATGCGCGATATTTTTTCCAGATCTATGCTCTATGTGAAAATCATATTCGCTAAATTTAAGCGGATATCTATATAATTTGGAATGAGGGTCTTTTAGATTTTTGAGCTGAATGGTCCGTAATTATTTTAAACCTGTACCCATAAATTATCTGACGATACTGTTTGCAGCTAAAGAGAATAGCTAATAATTCTTTCTCTCTGGTACAAAGTGTGGATCCGTATCGGACAGTACTCGCGAAGAAAAAGCTATGGAACGCTCTTCACCATTTATCTGTTGGCTCAAAATTGCTGAAATGCCAACGTTGCTTTCGTCCGTGGTTAAAATAAATTCATATTGATAATTGGGATAGCTAGAATGGGTGGAGAAATTAATTTTTGTTTTAGAATTTGAAATGCCGATGTGCATTGAGAAGACCATACAAACTTGATATTTTTCTTTGTTAAATCAGTGAAGGGTTGGCTATTTCTGCAAAATTATATATAAATTTGCGGTAAAAACCTACAAATCCAAAGAACGCCCTAACATCTTTTAATTTTTTAGGAATCGGATAGTTTTCGACCGCTTTTAATTTGTCATAATCTGGAGAAATGCCTTTTTTGCTCAATGTATAGCCCAAGTATCTGCATTCCTCTTTGAAGAAGGTACATTTATTTAAGTCTATACACAGATTGCCCTGCTGTAATTTTGTGAGAATTTTTAGTGTAGATGATAAGTGTTCATGAAATGTTTTGCCGTGAAAAATTAATATGTCGTCTATGAATGTATGGCATATGTCACCCGTGTATTCTGTTAAAATTTTGTCCATTTGTCTTTGGTAACAAGCACTATCGTTCTTTAATCTGAATGGAAGAGTAAGGAATTTGAATGTACCGAATTGTCCTGTATGGGGGCTTCTGAGTGTGATACTTTGTAAGGTTTACTGTGTACAGGTGGATGATTTTGTGTGTCTATGTGGTGTGTTGTATCTGTAAATTTTGTTTTGTAGTCTTGTTTTGTAATCGTGTGAATGTATCATAAATAGAGGAAATGTTTCAACAATTTTTCCTGCTTGTTGTGGAAAAAGATGAGTAAGTTTCTGGCGTCATTGTTGTTGAAAGGCGTGTAATTGGTTTTTCTTTGTGCGAAAGTTGTTGAATGGAATTTATGGTGTGTTTGTGTGATGAATTTTGTATCTCCGGGTTGTAATGAATGTAGGCGATTGGAAAATGTTTGGTGATGGAGATCTCATGGTGTGTGGTGTTTATTAGTGTAATTGCACAAGCATTATTATGTACGTTTGTCAGTATGTGTGGCAATTAAAGTCCTGTGGGAAGACTGTCATGTTGTGTTAACATTATGGAACCGTCTGCAATTTTTGAGTGAAGAGTGTGTGTGTGTGTGTTGACTATGTGTGCGCGTGCCGGAAATTATGATTTTATGTCGTGTTGACAATGTTTCGGGTAGTGTTGTGTTTTGAACGTTATTAATCCGTGATGATGTGGTGTCTGTTAAGAATGGAATTGCTGGTTTTTGGATGATAATATTCTTTATAGTTGACGATTGCTTGATATTTTGTTAGTAGGCTCTCCCAATGATTGCTTCAAATTCATTTTTTAATTGTGAAACTATAAATTTACCCTGAATTTCCGTATTTTCATGTATCGAGAATTGAACATGTGATAGACCATAATTGGAAAAAATCTGATTTGTAATTGATTTTAGGATTATTTTAGATTTTTCGGGCCTCGATTTGACATGACTGGCATCTATGAGGGAATGCGAAGCGCCTGTGTCGATTAACGCTTTTACTTTTTTGTTATTAATTTGAAGCATAATTAATAAATTATTTGTGTCTTGGAGAGCCGGGTTCAGTGCAGTAGTAGCCGCTTGAGAAAACGGCTGAGCGCCTAATCGTTATTTGAATTAAGCCAAATTCATTTAAAGAAGTTTTAGGGTAAAGGGAAGTGAAGGGTTCCCACAAAAAAGTTAATTTCTTAACAATGAGATGTTTGTACGGCAGTGGCCAGAGGAGTTTTCAAAGAAAAAGAATTCTTTGTTGCTCTACTTTTCGCATACTATTGGTGCCCTTCTTCAGTAACTCTTTAGGGTAGGAGAAGAATAAACGTACCGAACGTTGAGACTGTTATCTTATTAAGTTTAGAATTTCCATTTGATATAAAATTGAAGACAAACAAACATTTAGAATAAGATTATAAGTTTGAAGAAACTTTGTCTCTTAAATTTTATAAACTGCATTAAGAGAAAGTTGTGTGAGTGTTTCACAGCAGATTTTGTCGTTTTGGAGCTGTTCTGTTCATACCCACAAACATACACACACACGCACGCGCGCAAATATATACATACTCACCATACGCGAAAAACATATTTTCATACTCGGCGGACCTCAAAACATGTACTTTCCGATCAAAATACTGTAACGTTTTTCCCTCTGAACTAGCTACTGCATCTAGTTTCTAAGTGGGTTCGTTTAGATAAAACACTCTAAACTTCAATAAGAAAAACACCAATTTATTGTTTAACACATTACAAATGAAACAATAATAATTAATACACAGTTTAAACCAACACAAGTTCACTTAGTTCACTTTTTATTTACTATTCACAAACGCTAATGGTAATGCTCGTGCTATTGGCATCTCGAATGGATCTGAGCCATAATGTTGAATCTGATCTCCGGCAAAATGGATGCCGCCTATCCTTTCCTGCTGTTCCGAGTGGTTCTACTTCTTCCACATGTTCTGTCTCCGTATCGACTGGTATTGGTGGCATGTCATCTTCGGCTTCATCGTTCTCTTCTCATCTGGCTGAGTCTATGTTTGAGGTAGTAGAGCTTCCTCAAGTACAAGATTCTGATCAGTACAGCCCTCAAAGGGTAGATCAGAGCATCAAATACGTATGCTAGTCTGAGAGAAGATTCATCCAGTACTGGTAATGGATCAGTATGTTCGGAATTGTGATATCTCATCAATGACAAACAGTACATCAGCAACTCCCTTCGGGCAGACTGGCCTTCATTGCCACCATTACGATCCCTAGATGGCTGGAAGAGTCAGAATTAGTGGTAAACCAACAATCCTAGTTGAAGGGGCCTATGAACTACCTCCAGGACGATGCGAATACTGTGAAGCAGATCTTGATGTATTTCCAGAAGTAGTACCACCATTCGAAGGACCACCAGCTCCGCTATTACTACCACTACCTCCGTTACCACTATTCGAGCTTGAGGAACCTGAACCATGGTAGAGAGGATGATGAGGATGTGCATGATCTGAAGTTGTCGTAAGAGAAGCTCCAAAGCGTAATTGAGATTCGGTTGAATCCGTTACTGTCAAAAGCCAATCCTACGGCGGTTTTAACGGTCTTTCTACATAGGTCTGTATCATTGGCACAGGTTGTTGTTGTGGTGCACTAACATAATGTAAACTGTCTAAAGGATCTGCAATTTGTCGAAGTACAATAGCAAAACTTCTAGCCAAACAAGCAGCTGTTGTAGTCATGGTGATCCCATCATGGTTACTACTACTGCTCGCCGAAGATGAGTTAGTTGAACGCCTCAATGAAGACGGATCAATGAATTGCCAGAGGCTACCCGGAAACTACCTGAAGATTTTGAACCGGTGTCTCTATTTCTATTGCACCACTTCTTCGTGATCCAATCCTTCACTTTCTCCATCATTTTCTTCATGCTGACTTGAATCACCACTTTCATCTTCTCCGAGACCAATAGTAGGCGCGGTATTAGATGGAAAATGGTGTACAGTTTCTTGGTTACTCTGATCAATATCACTTCCAGTTTCCACATGTAAATTTTCACTTTCCGCATCTTCACGTTCAACTCTCTCTCAGGTCCTTCTCTTTCAACTTCTCTTTCGCCCTCACCTTCACTACCTTCCTCATAATTCTCTGATGCCACTAAACTTTCTACCATTTCTTCTTGGATCTCATTTTTCTCCCTTTTTATTTCTTCTCTCATTTCAACCCAGCCCCTTTTCAATTCCTCTCGGTTCCTCTTCAATTCGTTTATTATTTCCTTCGCAAACGCTATCAGTTCCTCCATTTTCCGCGTTTGACTTCTGGTATTCATGGGCATATACAAATTGATACTAAACTGTTACCTGTTTAGAGATTTTATCCCACTTCTGATACCAAATGTAACGTTTTTCCCTCTGAACTAGCTACTGCAACTAGTTTCTGAGTGGGTTCATTTAGATAAAACACTCTAAACTTCAAAAAAAAAAAAAAATGTATTGTTTAACACAATAAATTACAAATAAAGCACTTAATAATAATTAATACACAGTTTAAACCAACAAAAGTTCACTTAGTTCACATTTTATTTACTATTCACAAACGCACACTCCGTTTATAACAAGACAAGTCTCTAGACTCACTTCACTCGAACTGTTGTTCACTATTTCTAACGGTGGAGAAGGGTCTGAAGCTTCTAGAACATTTCAGAAAGAGCTAGAGCGACCTGCTAGCGCTTTCTAGCGGCCACTAGGAGAACTTGAGGTACCTGCTTTCTCTCCTAGATAGCACCAGTGGCTGCGTTACAATACAATTTAGGAAATGTGCAGCAAGCTGCAAGAGAATAAAATTTTAAGAAGAGAGCACGTGTGTTTTAGTAAATAGGTTAATACAAATTTAAAAGGCAAATTCGTTCAAAAATATAAAAATAAAGTAGGTAATTATAATAAGATATCATACATAAAAACTAGTAATTGAGAACTAGGCTAGTTAACAATTCAATAAGTAATTCCTTGAAATATTAAGGCCACTCGTTCATGGCAATATAATTGATGTTTACTCTTTCTCTTATCTCATTATTCAACTCTCTCATTATCTTGTAAACCTTCTCTTGTCTTCAATGGATGTCGTGCTCCAGTTCGCTCACATATCGTTCCCAGCTTTGTCGTTTCCGTTTCTTTAATTCTTTTCACCAGTACACTGGCATATATATTTTGTAAGCGGCACATTGAATGTTAATTCCACGATAATTCGTATATCTGCTCGGTTCCCCTTTTTAAAAATGGTTAAGAGCACTGCCACTTTCCAATCGTCACTTATTTTTACAACGCCCAACATAGATTAAATAAGTGTAGCAGACGCTTTGATAACTGTTTGGAACCGTATTTAAAGAGTTCTCCATTAGGTGAATCCCAACCGGCCGATTTTATTTTTATTTCTTGTAGTACCGAGTTCAGTTCATTCATCGTTAGTGAATCCACCCCAAAACTTACGCCGTCACTGTTATTACAGTTGGTTAAAGTTCCCATGAGATGTAGCCATAATTCCTTGAAATATTTGGGGCACTCGTTCACGGCATATAATTGATGTTCACTCTTTCTCTTATCTCATTATTTAACTCTCTCATTACCTAGTATACCTTCTCTTGTCTTCCATGGATGCCGTGCTCCAGTTCACTCACATATCCTTCCCAGCTTAGTCGTTTCCGTTTCTTTACTTCTTTTTTAACGAGCGCCGAAGCCTTCATATATTCCGCCCTTGTCTCTGGCGTTTTGCATTGCAGAAAAACCCGGTACGCATCTTTATTCTTTATTACCATTTCCGCTAGTTCCTCGTCCCATATTCGGACGCCCTTCATATTGTAATGTTTTCATCTGGTTCCAAAGCTTCCTACTTGTGATAGAGTATCTAATTGATTTCCATTCCTCTTCAAATGAGGGGCCCACTAATTGGGATCATAAGTGGCTGTCCAGTCTTGCCTGGTAAAGAGCCTTTATACTCTCATCGCGAAGTAGATGCACTTTCGATTTTCTACAGCTTTCTGATTTTTTATTGAATTCTTTTTCAATCTTGAAGGCACGCTTTTAATTTTTCTTCTTTGGTAACCGTCATTGGTTTCGATATTGGCTCCAATGCGCAAAATTAATAGGATAAGGGGAGTGAAAAGGGTAAATATCAATTTGGAAATTTAAAAAAAATACCTTCCTATATTGCCCTAATAAATGGGCGTTTTCCTACAAAGTGGCCAATATCCTTCGGGTCATTTAAATTACACATGGGACACGTGAACCCTCTATTTCTCCTCCAAAGTTGGTAAATTTAAAAGGAGATTTGCTGTAAAGTAATGGGATTATTGCTAATTATATCTAATGAAATTCATAATTATCGACTCTAGTTTACATTTCATTTTTAGTTTGAATTTCTATTTTATTTATCAAATTTTCGCGACTAAGTATTTTAAAGTTTTTTTATTAATTTCTATTTGGAACTGCTTACATATTTCTGCAATACGATGGACAAAATCATAGATAAATTGTTAATTTCTTTAATTAATGGTTCTGGGATAAACATACTAAATAATATAATAAACGAAACTAAGCAAAAAGAAACAAGGTTGGATATTTTTTATTTTGCACGAAATCAGGATCTGCTTAAACGGTTGAAATTATACCTCTGGAAGGGATATATATTATTTACCCCTCTTTTAAGAACCGCCCTCTTGGCGGGTTCTTCGCAAAGTGCTCGGGTGAGTAACACAATTGGAGATTTTTAATTATTAAAAATTATATTATATATTGATTTATTTTAGGGTTAACTTTATTTAATGAGATTAAATGAAGTATAAAGCATTAATATATATATAATTTTAAACAAATCAAAGAATATAATTTAAAAAGTGGATTATCTCAATTTTTTATTTTTTTATTTGCGTCATAAACCCAGACCTTGAAATAATAGATTCTCTAACTGCCTATGTTATCGGGGGTTAGTGCCAACCACTGAAACCAGTTTTATTAATTGGCCTTCTAGGAAAAAAAAAGTGCAGAGGAGTAGAAAGACAAGGGATTCATACAACTGCTGACGATAGAGGTTATACAACTCTGGGACTGGAGTTAGTATCGCTAACATTACACGATTGTAAACAATGCCAGTCCTTAGCATAGTTGATAAGTGCAATAGGAAATTTTTGAATCAGTTTTTAGCATCATTTTTTTGTGAGTACCGTACCGTAATAAATTTGTAGTGTTCATTTTTTTTTAATTTATAGTGTTATGTTTTATAAATAAAATAGTGTCAGTCCAGTGTTCTGATTTTTCAAAACCATCAGTTAATTATTTAATAGTTTTAATTAAATATCTAGCTGTTTTGTTTATAAAAATAGTAATTTACCATTTCTTGAATCAGTGTATAACAAAAATAAAAAGCGGTATTCATTTTCAATAATTGTTTAGTCGTTTATATTTATTTTATTTTATTACTTTATTAGATGTGATTATATAGTGTAAATTTTTATTCGGCCGATTTTAATGTTATCTTAATAGTTTTAACTTTTAATGACGTGTGATTTGTGGGTTAACTGGATTTGATTAATGTGCTGTGTAGCAATGTTGTTTGTACATCGCTCTATTTGTTTGAATTAAATTGCTTGAATAAATACATCTACTTTAAATAGAGTTGTTTTGTTAAAAATTTAATGTTTGAGGATGAAATTAGTTTATTTTGATGACATTAGCTCATTATTTAAATCACAGGATGTAAATCCACTTAACTGACATTTACATTCTGTATGAATTATCATAAGTATTATTTTTTTAATGAAAATATACTTCCGCTATTTTACTAACACCATTAATCATTCATTAGTTCGATGATTTTATTGTTTTCATAAATTTCAAAGAACAAAGTACCTATGTTTTCACCATTTTGATTTAATTATTTTATTTTAACGACTTCTTTTTTTTTTAAGGTAACTTAAACGTATTAGTGGCATGTTCGTGTTTTACCTGGTTAGAACCATTAACAATATGGTTAACTTCAGACGAGAGTGAAATTAAGATGACACCAACGGATATTTCATGGTTATCAGCTTCTATTGAACTTGGGGAATTTTTGGCCGGCATACCATCCGGATATTTAGCTGATAAGTAATATCATTATCGCTGTTTATTCGTACATAATTATTAAAATAAAAACTACGAAATAATACTGTTTTCCCGATATTACAGTAAGAGAATTTTAATATTTTGGAAATATGCATGAATCAAGTGCAAAAAATCCACTCTGTATGTGTTTATTTGATTTGTTTCTCATTATTTTTATCATTTTAAAATAAAAAGTTGGCTTTTAAAGTTGTTTTACGTTGGAGAAATCGTTTAAACTGTGGAAGTTGCTAGGGGAAGAGACATTTTCAATTTATTTAAGTGTGTTGGTTTTGCAGTTTTGGAAACTTTGCACAGATCTTAAAAAGTAACCATTTATTTTTTGATATCACAACTTTATTTTTTTAATTTTATTTTATCTTAAATAGATATTTTAGCTCATTTGTTTAGGTGTGAGAGAATGTACTAGTAATTTTAGGCAATAATAAGATACACTATTTGCATGCAACAATTTGTTTAATACATAATAGTGAGTAAATAAAAGAAGCCAAGTAGGAGGAGAGAAACCACCAAATTGGTAGCACTCTCTTTGGGATGCTTATTGCATTATATAGGAAATCTCGTAAACAGAAATGATTCAGGCAGCTTGTAAATTATCAGGAATAGTAGTAGATCTGAAAGAGACCTCTTGGAATAGTTGGGGTCAGTGCAGTAATGTATTTATTTTTTGTTTTCGTCATTATATAAGAAAGAGATATTGACACACTCATGCTTAATGATGTGGCTGCACAGACAAATTCTATTGCGATCTATTTTGGCTCCCTTGACATGTCTGTCTTTGCAATTGTGTTCAAATTAGAGCATTATATTATAGCTACACTTCTAGTAGAAGCGGAAGTGAGGCATCTGTGTGGTCGGTAAGAACTGTTATCCCACATACTCACATTGTCTATGTAAAGGTCCCTATGTTAATAGTTTTAATTTTGAAGGTATCATGTAAGTGTAGGAGGTATTGTTAGTTTCCAGAAATGACCTGAAGAAATGGTTAGTCCACCTTCCTTTATGGGATTATGGAGTAGTCTAGATCTAATGTCTGCAAGGTAGGTTTATCTGAACCTCACAATTCCAGAAATAAAAAAGAATTAATATCTTGAATTTGCAAAGATTGATGTGCATCCAGAATATATTGCACCCACATTTTACTAATAGTGTAAAGACTGAAAATATAGCTTTAATGTTTATTAATTTTTTTCTACAAATTAGAATTGACCATGCATGATAAGATTGTGAAAAGTTGCAATTATAAGTAGAAATTTTTGTATGTTGTTCTAGACGTTTGGTTTTTCTAGTCAGATGTTTATAATCAGGGTTATTTTATTAATGATAAAATGATTTTCCAGATGGGGAAGAAAACCAATCATCTTATCAATTGGACCAATTGGATTGATCTCTTGGTTGCTGGCAATATTTACAAGAAATCTGATTGTGATGTATGTAATTCGTGTTTTGCAAGGCATTATTTTGGGCATTAGTATGACTGTTACACCTACATATATTGCGGAAATATCCAGTGCAAATATAAGAGGTGCTTTTGGAGGTCATACAGTGGTATTTATATATTTAGGGTTCCTATATTCTTATTGTGCAGGATATTATCTTAAATTTGAACACTATATTTATGCGCAGTCTGTATTACCGATATTATTTTTTGTGACTTATGTATTTGTACCTGAATCACCATATTATTTATATATGAAAAGTAAAGAAGAGAAAGCTGTTAAAGCACTTACCTGGCTGAGAGGTGGTAACGATGTAACAGGAGAATCCACAGAGATAAGTGAATCCGTTAAAGAAGATATGAAGCGTAAAGGTAATTGGAAAGATTTATTTGCTACAAAAAGTGATCGTAGAGCCATGCTTATTGTACAAATAGTTAATATTGCAACATACATGACTGGCGTACAATCTGTCGCCATGTATGCTGGTCAAACTTTCATGACTACACCATTATTATGGCTTAACGCCGGACAGTTGACTATTGCAATGGGTATTGTACTGTGTGTTAGCGCATTCTTAGCCTCTTTTGTTGCCGATACTGTCGGTAGAAGAAAGTTGTTAATAGTTTCATCAGCAGGTATTACTATTTCTAATTTGATAATCACTATCTATTATTATTTAGCCGAAAAAACTGATGTAAATATCGGTCAAGAATCGTGGATTCTATTTATTGGTGTATTTGGGCTATGTGTATTGACAAATATTGGCGTAGGTGAACTTGTACATACAATGCAAGGAGAATTTTTTCCATCGCATACCCGTAGTCTGGCTGGTGGTGTCACCAGTGCTGTAGCTGCAGTGGCGATTTTTATCAGCGTAAAAACGTATCAACCATTGATCGAAATGTTTGGTGTTTATATGAACTTTGCTGTGTATACAGTAATTTCATTCACTGCTTACATACTTATCATTATTTATATGACCGAATCTGCTGGTAAAACTCTTTCGGAAGTTAATCAACATATAAATGAGGTAGTTCAGAAGAAAGCAGAAGAGAGAGTTTAGGATATTATTTCGTGATATAGCATTGATAAATTTGCTAAAAGTAGGTATGCAATAAAGATTATTGCTACCTCATTTTGTTGTCTTTCTGCTAGCCAACCAAACCATTGTAAATGGGTGTTGATGCTTACAAAAAAACATTCATATATGATGTATATGAATTCATGTTACAACCAAATCTATGTACATTTACTTAAGATTCTGTTTTTTTTCCAAAGCGTTACCAAGAGTAACAGAATTAGGTTTTTGCTTTGAACCATTTGTAAAGTACATCATTCGGTACTTAAAAAACGTTCCCTAATTTTATTTTAGATTAGAACAAGATAACTACCTATTTTTGGCACAAAGTGTGTTATACAATAAACTATTTTCGCTTTTATTATATTAATAAGTAGAGCGGACATCATCTTAGGTCGATTTTTTCGCTTTGATTCAACATCGTCGACTTAAATTTTAATTTAAAAAAAAATCTTGAAGGGCTGTGTAGAAATGTAACTATGCTGGACAAATAAAGAAAGTAAGCTGGCATAAAACCATAGCGGTCTCTTAATTTGAAATTGTTCCGAGCCAAGCGGACCAAACTTTTCAGCTTAACAAATATTGTTGAAATATTATAGTTTATTATTGTTTTAACTTAACAAATTTATTTTTTAAAGTGTCAGTTTGTAAAAATGTGCAAAATAATTTCATTAACAAGCTGGGGTTGGTTGAAAGCTGTAATAACAGATGTGTAGATATAAAGCCAAATTGATTGCAAACTAGAAGAAAATTTATTGTAATTTGTTTTCTGGTTTGCACACTGTATGTAGTTGTTTCTAAAAGTATACGAAATGTATGGGTCAAAATGAGTGCGTGTATGTGTTGATGGGTTATAGTAGTTGCATTCTTCTAAACTACTTCTGCAGGCTCCTCATATATAGATTGAATTCGATTTTGTATTATGGGACAGTTCACTGCGATCTATGAGACAGTGCACTGCCGGCGTCCGACAGTGATCTTTTGTGCTTATCACACAGTGAGCTGTAGAAGCTCCTGGCTTCCTACAGTATAATGAATGAATGTATGTAGGTTAGGTATTGTTAGGCTAGCATAACCAAGCAGGTGACCCTTTAAAGAAAGGCTGGTCCATTTCCTTTAGAGGACAGCGCCCTGCTTTTACTCTCCTCATCAGCTGCTTTACACTAGCTGTCCTAGAACCTGTTTCACATTAACCTTGCACCGCTTTTCCTAAAAGATTATAGGCTTTTAAAAGTCATTTTGTTAAGCATGTTTATGACAAAAAACTTAATAAGAGTGTACACTACTTAATAGTTTTGTTCAAACAAAGAAATTAGTATTAGAAACACAAACTAGAATACTTGAAATTTATTTTACAAACGGTTTAATTTTTTGGACAATATTTATGATTAAAAACTCCATCCTTAAATTTTATTTAAAAATGAAATATTTTGAAATTTAAGTCTCCCTAAAGTACTGGAATTTGCTTTTAAATTAAAAATGTATATATTTATATAAATTTTGAAATTATCCTTTCCACTTTGTCACTCCTGCTTCATAATCTATATAAATAAAGTATGCACACATTCACTTCAGGATGTTAACAATATTCTGACAGTTAAATAGTTCTATAATTGCTTATGTATGGAAAATTGATTAATTAATATATATATACACATATATATAAGGAGCGTGCCTTAAAATTGAATGATTTTTATTGTTATTTATGTATATTATAGCTAAAATGAGAAATATTTTTGCAAATACTACAAACAATAGGCAAATTTTTAAACAGTTTTTGTAATTCACATTTGCAGTATAACTGCTTATGAGCTTTATTAAGATAAGCAATATATGCTCATTTTAGTAGTTTATTTTTTATATTAATATGTATGTTAAAAAGTCTTTATTATATATATAGTATAGAAAGTTACCATGACAATAAGATTTACTTTAGAGATTTATAAAATAAATCCAAAGAATTGTTTGGTCCTACTTTTTTAATTTTTCACTAATTTACAGGTTGAATAAATTTGTTCAGTTTTAGTCATTGTGATAACTTATTTTTTTAGTATGAATAAAGTGTAATTTATTTATTTTTTATTCATTATTTCTTTTTTTTATCCTTGACAATTTAGTAACAAATATGTTTTTTTTTTTTACCAAACTTGATTTCTGAGGGAGCCAAGAAGTAGTAATTATATTTCCTAAGCCAGTATACCATGTCTGTTGAGCAAGTAATTAATTTGTGTTTGCAGTAAAGAGAAAATTGGTGTAATTCTGACTTATTAATTGTAACAACTTTCATTTATATCAAATTTTTTAATAAAATATCCGGACAATGTAAATAAAAATAATAAACATTGATAAAAAAAAGTGAATAACTTGGAGATTTTGATAGAGGTCACAGTCTAACTGTGATAATTGCTGTAACAAATAATTTCTTTTATTGCATTTTAACGTGGTTTCCATGTTTATCTGTTGTTTGAACACTATTCACACAAAAATTAAAAGTTGCCCTTCTACTTTTATAAAATCATTAAACTTAACGCAATTGGGGAATTTCTTTGTACTTCAAAACATCCCTATTCGCATAGAAAAATACAAAATTCATTTTCATTACCCATAAGCATGTGAACAAAATTGTGTATTTTAATAATCATTAAAAATAATGTTTTTTGTTTTTTTAAATTAATTGCAACTTATTCTTCAATTTACACTTTTGGATATTTTTAAACGTTTGATCGTCCAGAAAGAAGAGAATAACACCTTCTGTGTTTTTAGAAAAATAAAGACTGAAATGCCAGGAATCTAGAAAAATATGTAAAGAACACTGGAACATATTTCATAGCTGCCCCAATTCATCGCGATTGTGTTTGAAGTGTTTCAGTAATATAATGTTAAATCATGAGTTAATACCATTAAATGGTGTGTATAGAAATAAAATTAAGTGTAAATTCCTATATACAGAGGTATAAAACAGTCACCCACTTACTGGTGGTAGCCACCATGTAAACCAAGACCTAGGTGATTTGGCGAACAACAGTTAAAAATATCCAAGGAATCTACGAAATAGTGAACACAAGTTTTAGAGAATAATTTAGCCTGAATTTTGATTTAATAGAAAAAAATATGCGCCTATGAATTTGAACAAAATATCTCAAAACTGATAATCATCGAAAACTCAAAATTGATATAATTTTTAGGCATCAAGGTTTTGGAAAAATTTCTTCAACCGGAATTGCAGCTTAACAAATGGCGTTGTAAGTTGACGAATTTTCTGGAAACAATTCTTCTATGAATGGAAGATTTATATGGTTTCCACATACACCTAGAACTCTTTTTATTAGAATTTTTTTTTTTTTTTAAGATTTGTTTCTTTAGTTTGATCTGGGAAAGTAGTGATTGTGCTTCCAACATTATTAATACATTTGGAACTTAGTGACGAGTATTAGAACTTACACCTCTCTGCAATTAGACATTAAACATAAAAATTTATAAAATATTAAATGCGAATTGTTTTGTCTGGCTAGTTTGATAAAAATAAGAAAGGTCCATCGTTACATCAGTAATTTTAATGTCTAAAACATCAAACAAGTTACATCAAAAATTGTTAATTTTTGTGATTTTTAAAACATCAATTAAAACTGGGAATGCATAAACATTAAATTAGTTATGTAATGTCAACAACAAACGACTAATTTAGCCTAGTTGATAATTACAGCAATGATAATTTCTCATTTAAAGATCTATGTCAGCGTTATCTGAGTAACTGTACTTGGATCTCACTGGGTCACTGCATTAAGACTTTTCTATTGTATTATAATGATGAGGGTTTGGTTCCTTCAGAAACTTTTATTGGCTATTGGGAAAAAAAGGTCAGTGCACATTCAAGATATCAATTTTTAACATAGCATAATTTTATAAGGTAACTTAATGAAAAGAAAAAGGATCATGTGTCACGGTAGAGATCCTTTTGCACTGAAATAATTATTAACGTGCACCAACAGAATTTTATTTCATAATTTGTAAAATAAGAAAAAAGAAACATTCCCAGCATCAAATACTTCATTCTTTGGAACACACTTATGGAGAAGGGCATTTGGAAGACCTTATCTCGTCATGTCACTAAATTATAATCCTCAACGGTAAGAGGATATTAATAATTGTGATATTATAAATATTTTTAATTGTGATATATTTAAATAGTTACAACGAATGTTTTTTTTTTACTTCCCATTATTTCTGTCATATTTTCGAAATTGAATTATCCCCAGAAAATATCAATTGAAGTTCCGTAAGTAGGAAAATAAGAATTTTAGCAAATGGTCTATTATGTCCATATGTGAACAAAATATCTCAAAAATTTAAATCGCAGGACACTCAAACTGGATTGTATTTTTTTATTTTTCATGATTTTCTCAAAAGGGCTTTGACCTTTTTTTTTTTAACATCGTACAAAACATCTTTACTAGAAATGTCATTACTTTTATTTGAAACATTTTTCCCTAAAAATTTATTTTTGTATGTTTGTAGGGCAATATCAACCTTAAGCTTTCCTCTAAAAAGACTATTACAATGTATGGTTCCACCAACTACTATATAATATTAAAGAACATCAAAAAGCATTGGTAGAAATCAAAATTTGAAGGAAATGAGTTCATGAACTGAAGTACTGATTTTTATTTTTTTAAAGTCCACAGTCGTCGTATTATACAAATTTGCAGAAAATAAAAAGATTATGGAGTTTTATATTTCAATTTTTAAAAACACCAATACAAATTCTCACGATAATATCGTTTAACGAAGCATCAAAGTAACGGAGCTCTATCTACCTGAGATGCCCCAGAACCAATAATTGTAGTGGATAACTACAATGGAACCTAACTGAATTAAGTTGTTCTGTGTACATTAGATTATCGAAAAATACAAACATCCCATTTAAATCGATCTTATATTACATATCAAAGTAAAATCAAAATAAAATTGATAATTAACAAAGAAAAAATTAATTAGTTGTAATTTACAATATTTAGTTTTTGAAAACAAATTTGTATCGACAGCTGCGTGCCCCCTCCGCAGCATTGCGGGATATTGTAATCCCCAGTTTCGCCACTGGCTATAGGTTACAAATAAAACCTGTACAACGCGCTAGAGTGTGGGGGGCCCATACCCGATTTACCAAGAATTTTAATTGCACCTCATAGAACCTAATGTGGTATAAAAAAATAATCACTGCAATAGCTAAGTAAATTCCTAAAGCTTGAGAAGGATACAGCTGTACCAAATTTCTAAATGTACGAGAACTTTTATCTGATGCGCCTTTGTTAGGACAAAATAAACTTCAAATAATTTTGTTTTTCTACGAATTTTTATTCATACTTTCAAAATAGTGAAACTTGAAATATAAACTTAATAATGATTCAATTAGTGGAGTTAAACTACCAAAATTCTCGAAAAAACTTCCGAGATTTTGTTGTTACATGTGAATCATGGAACAACAAATCTGGGAAGTTTTTATGGTACATATTAATGAAAAAATTGTATAGTTGAGAATCCATTACTTATTAAGAGACTCATTTGTTTGCAGATAATAATATGCGAAAGAAAATTAATGATGAGAAAATAAGCTAGCATTAACCTGCTATTGAAGAACCATAGTTTTTTTTTAAGTGAGTACTGATCATTATGAATAAATCATGAAGTAAAAATTACTTTTATACTATATTATAATGAATTATTATATTTCATTGTAAAGAAAAAAAATATTGAATATAATATGAGGAAGTAAATTGGAAGCGCAGCGGAAAAAGATCTAGCCTCAAATTAGCCGCAAGAAATTGCAATGTGTGCATATTTGTGTTAGTGTTATATTTTGTGCGATAACAATATTTTGTAAACTATAACATAATATAGTTATGAAATCTGTTTTTTTTTTACGGATAGCTAGGATGCGCATGCTTTTGTAACAGGTTTCAATAGGTCAAAAAACAAAATAGTTAAAAATAATAAAACAATAAGCCAGCCTAAAAAAAAGGCTGGCTTAGATGTCTAAAAATACTTTACAATAAAATTTCAATCTAGTTTATAAATTGAAATACCTTTTAGTAATTTTGAATTTTCGATCCTTGGCGCCCTCAACCTTACTGTGCAAAATAGTGGGGCTGTGATCAGTGCGCTGACATTTGTTGGGTATAGCTACAATACGTTTTGTGCTGTGTGCAGGCAAAAATGTCTCATGTTATATGTTGTGTTGAAAATAATAAATTGTCGTAAGGCATTTCGAGTGAACTAGAAGAGTGATTTCTTATATTTACCATTTCTTTTAAATAGAACTTACAAATGGAAGGTCCTCCATCATTGGAAACGGTATACCAAGCCGTATATACCCTTCATCACAATCCAGATCCATCAGAAAAAGAAAAAGCTTCATTATGGTTGGGTGAATTACAAAAATCTGTGAGTATATTCATTCTGATTCGTAATCCTTTTTTGTGTTAGAGAGATTGCTTTATATTCTTATTTCTAACCTAACTGATACTTTGAAGCATTTGTATAGCTCAAACTTTTAGGAATCCTTACTAAATAAATTTTAATTAAGATGGTTCCACGTTTTGTGGGTTATTGGAATTAGTGCGGCTGATTTATTTATTTCTTCTGTTCTTTTCTGTGCTCAACCAAGAATTGAGACAAACAATTGTGAACTTTTAAATTTTCTTGCATAATTAAAGACAGAATGTTTTCCTTTTGAGTAATTACTGATTTGATAGTAAGTGTCAATAAAAAGTGTATTAGTTAAATAAGAATTATTGCTTTTTCTTTCTTATACAAAAAATTGGTCTTAGTACTATCAGCTTAAAAGAATAGTCGCATGTTTCAGAGATAAATTAGGTACATTCCAGTGGCCTCACTGTTTTCTGCAATCACAGTTTCTTTAATCCATTTACATGTACGTTTCCATTTTTCAGGTGTATGCTTGGAAAATATCCGATGAGATACTTCACCGGAGCAATGAGCTAGAATGGTGCTATTTTGCTGCACAAACTATGAGGACAAAAATTCAGTTATCATTCCACGAACTTCCACCTGAATCTCATATCTCATTAAGGGATTCCTTAATGGAACATATTAGTAGGATTGCTGAAAATACGAATTCCGTTATCGTTACACAGGTGTTGTACCTTTATAATATTGTTTATTGTAGTTGTTTTAGTAGTTGTAAATGCGAATAAACTCAAACTTATTAAACTACTTTCATCATCATTTCTTATATAATAATATTCTTCCATTAGTAACAATTAGTTACGTTTACAGTTATGCGTTGCTCTTGGAGATTTAGCTTTGCAAATGAGTTCTTGGGAAAAACCTGTTATTGACCTGATAGAGAGGTATTCTTCAACGGTTCCGCTGGCTCTTCTCGAGATCCTTACAGTTTTACCTGAAGAAACTGCCTCACGGGCTCTTAGGTTAGGTGCCAATAGAAGAAGACAAGTTCTTAAGCAATTTTCTATGTCGTTAACTAGTGTCTCACATTTTTTGGTTAGTAAAAACTATAAATCATTAATTGTTTACTAATTATAAGAGATATTTTGTAATCCAATCAATCTGTTTTTTTATTTAGAAAGCTTGCTTAGAAACATCGGGCAACGTACCACAGGTTCAAATAAAAGTTCTCAAGTGTTTCACTTCCTGGGTGACTGTACATGTTATATCCTTACCAGAAATGGTTGACAATATAGTTGTAGCTAATGCATTTCATGTATTGTCAAATAGAACGGTTAGTTTGTTCTGGAATT
Organism: Triatoma infestans; assembly: GCA_011037195.1. NCBI lineage: Eukaryota > Metazoa > Arthropoda > Insecta > Hemiptera > Reduviidae > Triatoma > Triatoma infestans. The sequence goes on from JAAEAF010013689.1 coordinate 69,038, forward strand.
TTATAATCTATTCATTTCTGCAGTGTTTTTAAATTTAAAATTGTTTCAGGCTTCACCATTACTTCATGAGGCTGCTGCGGATTGTGTATGCGCTCTTCTACAATGTCTTGAAGATAACAATAATCAACAGGAAATTGAAATGCAGCTTTTTAATGGTGTATTGTCATTGGAACAACCTTTTCATATGGCCGTTGCCCACGAAGATCATGAAAAGTAAGTTTAAAAGGTTGATTTTTCGCTTATGTATGACTGTTCTGTATTTAATTTTATTTTTTACGAAATGTTTAGTATGTATTTTACAATAATTCCTAATAACATAAAACGAAGACGCGATCATTGTTATGGTAAAATATTGAAATCAGAAGCAGGTCCTTTCCATTTATAACAAAACGATATAGATCACAGTATAATTAGCCTTACCTCTATCACTTGCTGACATTAAATTATCGGGCTGTATTCCAATCTATTTTTCCGTAAAGCCCGTTTACAGATTAGCTTTCTTACAGGTGGTGCTCTGAACTAGTCTTAAAACGATTCATCAATAGTTACATCCTTGTGCTGTTGACATGATATTGAAAAGTAAAAATACAAACCAAACATACTTACTTTTGTTTTCTCATCGCTGAAAAGAGCCTCCTGTTCATCATGCAGTCCACTTGGAGGATAGAACAAACAAGTAAATTCCCGGAATTTTTGTGGTCTGACCTTTCATTTTTGCTCAAAATTATAATTTTAAAATACGCAATTATTATTTTTTATTTTATTTTTATTCAAAACTGCTTTAAACAAACATTTTTTTTTTGTCAAATGACCCAACATCGGAATTGTACAAGGTAAAAATAAATTCCAAGTTACTATTATTTTATATATTTGAGATCACTATAATTGATTCGATTTATTTAATTGATTGATCACTTCGATAAATTTGAGATTGCCCATATTTTGATAATTAAAGTACACCTTGCAACGAGGAGGGCCTTTCATCAGCTGACAAACTGGCAGTATTTCAGAAAACACGAATGCAATGCTCACTCTTTTAGGGGGGAGAGAAACAAAAATATTGTTTCTTACTGAGATTATTTGAAGAAAAAAAAGATGTTTGTCTCTACTAAACACATATTATGGTGGAAGTATGTGTAGAAACGATATTTATCTATAAAAAATAAATAAATAAAATAGGTCAAATATAAAAAAATCATTTAGAATGTTAACATATATTTAGAACAAGTTGAAATCTCTCAGGTATCCCTTGTTAGGATCTTGTTATATAGAATGAATGCTGAATTTATCGATATGTTATTTTTATTTGCCCCAATTTTCTAAAAACTTTCTAATGAAAGCAATAATATCGAGATGAATTGTGCAAAGCAGGTGTTTCTTCATTCATGGAGTACGATTTTTTTTCCTAGAATTTTTTTCCTCTTAACATCAAAACAAATTGTGTAAATCAAGAATTTTTTTTTCTAATTTCGTATTAAATCAAAATAGTGTAAAAACAGAATTTGTATTTATAAATTATTATTTGAATTTGTACAGAATTTGTAGTAGTATAGTATTATATTATGTAATATATATAGATATATACTATATATATAATTTATATATATAATATAGTATTAGATTATATATATATATAGAGTATTATATTATATATAGATATATATATATATTAGTAATGCATTTATTATATATATGTATATCTATATTATGTAGATATACTATTGTAATACTAAGTGTACAATATTATAATTATTAATTATAATATTTATATACATATATGGTATATATGGCGAATTTGCCATATATATATATAATTGAATATGGATGAGTCCGCAATGCTGGATAACATCTGGTATTTATCCGTCGTAGCATGCATATTCATTTTGTTCCTCACCGGTTTCGGATTTTCATCCATCGTCAGAGCAAGTTCGTGTAGGGAGCTCACTTCAACGTAATGTTTCTGTTACATTCGCACTTGTTGGTTTGTTGATTATATATATATGTGAAGAGGTTATGTTACTGTGTGTGTGTGTGTGTAGTATATATATATATATATATATGTGTGTGTGTGTGTGTTACTTTCCCTTACTACTATTAATGGAAATATCGCGGTCTTGTCAGATTTTCCACTTGTGAGTTTTCACCGAAAATTCATATTTGAGATCCTTCTTCTTCTTCTTCTTAGTCTTTCACCTCATCTACATCAAGGTGTAGAGGTTTGACAAAAATTTCGCCACTGATCTATATTTTGCGACAAGCTCATGGCGCTTGCCCTATCACTACCTCTGACCGCAATTATCTTTTTCATACTGCCTTCCCAGGTCCTTCTCTTTTTTCCTTTCGGCCTTTTACCTGCAAATCTTACTTCGAGAGATTTTTGGGATGACCTGCTCTCCACATTCTGCACACGTACCCGAACCACCTCAATTGTCCTCTTTCCACAGTTTGGATCAGGGGTTCAACTTTGACAGCTGTTTGCATTGTGGTATTACCTATCCTGTCCCTCTTCAACTTCCCCTCGATTTATCTGAGGTATCGCATCTCAGCTGCTAGGATGCGCTCTTTTCATTTTCTTTCAAGGAGCAGGATTCATATGCTTCCCAAGAAAGAAAATGGGTAGCAACAGGGTTGGAACGAAGATTAATCGATATACAGTCAGTTTTTGTCTCTTTTGACATTTCCTTTTTGCTTAAGAAACTTTTATTAAAGGCGTAAAATATCTTTACTGCGGCATTTAGCCTTTGTTTAAGTTCATCACTCATCTTGCCGCTAGCATTAGGCGTTATACCGAGGTATTTAAAGGAGGACCCTTGTTCGATTTAGTGGTAGTGTACTGCAATATTGGCTTCTAATTCTGCTGAACTTGACATTACCATGTACTTGGCTTTCTTCAAGCTTATTGCCATGTTTCTCTTCTTCAACGCCGATGCCCATATATCCATATTTTTCTGGAGCTTTTTTCTGCTGTCCGCCAGGAGGACTGCATCGGCAAACGCAAAGTGTGAAAAGTATGAATACTGGCTGAAGCTTCCATGTCCTAGATGCATAGCACTGGTTCGTTCTTTGCAGCTTATGTCGTCCATCAGCAATATAAACAGCAGCCCACTCAGTATGTCTTCCCTGTCTAACCTCCATCATGGTAAAGAATTCTAAAGATCGCCTATTTGAGGTTCGTACCTAGTTTCTACATGTCCTGTAGAAACTCTTAATGCGAGAGGTCAATGCCTTGCTTACATTTCTGTTGTGGAGGGAGGCCCAGAGTTCTTTCCAAGGAACCCTATCCAAAGCTTTTTCGAAGCCGATAAAGCACAAAAATCCCGATTTATTATATTCGATTGCTTTTTCTCCGATTTGACGTACAGTAAATGTTAGATCTTGAGTGCTTCTGTTTGCACGAAAGCCACATTGTTCTTCTTCTAGCAAGGGCACTACTTACTTCCGCAATCTATTTTCAAGAATGCGGAAATACACTTTTCCAGCTACGCTCAACAGTGAAACCCTCAGTTATTAGCGCTTTCTCTGGAGTCTCATTTTTTATGGATGAGAACAATGATGGATACTTCCTATTCTACAGGCCTTTCTTATTTTGCCAAGCCAATTCAAGCATTTTGAACAGTAAATCCTCAGCATCTCATCCTAAGCATCTCGGGTGCTATTTTATCATGACCTGCAGATTTGATATCCAAAAAAAATAGTAATGGATTTGTGTGAACAAAATATCTCGAGAGAAAACTTGCAGGAAGCACAAACTTGACAATCCATTTAGTTATCACGAGGAATCCGATCACAGATGGTTTCGATCGAGCTCTGTCATTGCGATCAATTTTGAATGTTTCTATTTTCAGTTTTTCTCGAAACGTCATTAGTTTCACTAATTACCCATACAAAGGATTATCACTCTTATTTGATAAATTTTCTGTGAAATAAATTTTTTGGAGATTCTGCGGGAACTACAACATATTTCGCTTTAATGCAGTTTCTTAATACAATATAGTTTCGTCATTATAATAGTTGATGCTTATAATATCAAGGACAATGTAAAATTAAGAATGTGGGGTTGGGTCCGCACTGTTGGATAACATGTGCGATTTTATCCCGTATTTCTTTTTATTATTTCCAAAGGGTTTCAGATTCACGTAAATCTTTAGAGTAAGTTTATCGAATTCGTGTAGAGATTCGATGTTTAAACATAAAGTATCTGTCACGCACCACACTGAATGATTCAGTGAAGTCAACCCTCTACACGAACTTGATAACCATATTCTGACGATGGATGACAATCCGAAATCGATCGGGAATAACAAAAGTGGCATGGTACGATACATAAAAATTCAGATAATAAAATAATTGACATTGGACATTTGACGTTAAGAAATGCACTAAGTGAAGGTAGAGTGAATGTTTTGCATCAGATTTATTTATTTTTATGTTTAAGTGATTTTTATTCATTTTTCTTTTTCCATTTCTGTCATAGCTGTATAAATTATTGTCGTGTATTTACGGAACTTGCGGAATCTTTTTTGGAGAAAATTGTGAGCGGTTCAACGCCCGAAAATCCACATTTTGCTATCAAAATATTCGATTTGGTACTCACTTGTGTTGGACATCATGATTATGAGGTAAAATTAGATTATAATTATCTAAATATTTAAATATAATTATGGTAATCAGAAATATGTGTTGCTTAATCTCAATTGCTTTCTTTTTACTTCTTCTTCTTTATATAAAAAAAATAAACAAATCTACCTTGATAGGTTGCCGCTATCACTTTCAACTTATGGTACCGTTTATCTGAAGAACTTTATCAGAAACATAATGATAGGTTAACTTTGTTATTTAAACCGTATATAGAAAGATTGATAGAAGCTTTGTGTCGGCATTGTCAGATGGAACCTGATCACGTATGTAAACTTCTTTTTCCACAAGCTCTGCTTTACTATTTTAATATTAGTAAAGTATTTTTATAACCAACATTACATTTTTTTTTTTCAGGAAGGTTTATTGGAAGAATTGGACGATTTTTCTGAATTCAGAACAAAAGTTGCTGAATTAATTAGAGACGTGGTATTCGTTGTAGGCTCAGCAAATTGTTTTAGACAAATGTTTATGTCTTTACAATCTGGTCAGGCTAGCTGGGATACATGTGAAGCTGCTCTATTCATTATGCAGGCTGTGGCAAATAACATTATACCGTATGTGCTAAAACGGCTAATATTTTTATAACACTGTTATACATTTCTAACATTTCAGTGGCTTGGTTAATAGGAGAATATAAGTCAGTAACCTTTTTTAAGATTACCAAAACATTGGAGGTAAAAATAAAAAAAGTAATTAAGGCGTTGCTAACATTTTTTCAATATATATTTAAACTCATATTGTTTGGTTTACTTTAAATATCGTACTAGTGGTTTACTTTAAATACCGTGCTATTATATTATGTAAGTCAGTGTTTTCTTGAGGACCTAATTCTCCAAGTCTCGTTGTAAGATGTATAGGGTTTTCCACCGAGACATAAAAGAATTTGCTTTTAGGTTATGGTGATGTTTCGGTAAGGGAAGCCCGCAACGAGTATCTGTACGTGCAGATTCTTGAGAAGTAGCGACCTCACGGGTTACCACAGCCAAGTACTCCATGCACTTCGTCAGAACAGTACACAGTACTCTTAAACTACGTGTGCTCTGCACTCTACAGACAAGGACAAACACAGTACACAAACTAGGGTCTCCGTACTTAGTCAATTGGCGTAAACCAAGGAAGAACGAAGAGATTAGCTCAGACTAGCACGCGGAGGTCCCGGGTTCGAATCCAGCATGCTTCAATTAGATTTTCTCTTCCTAGGAGTTACTACAGCACACTGTTCGTTGATGGGCAGTGTTGGCTACCGAGCACTGCTTGGAGGCCGGCAGTGCATTGAGAAGTCTCCGGGAGGGGGGGCACAATAGATCTTCATGTCGCAGTGCAATAAAGCCCTGTAAGAATCTTATCTTATCTTCGGTAAGTGATATTATACTGAAATATCGTCAGGGACAGTAAAATCCATGAAAAAATGACTGGTTCGATTCATGCCCCTATTTAACATTCTTTGTGCTACTCATCAACTTAACCATATAACTTTATAATTTTATTAGCTTATAACTTCCTCAACTTTGTTGATTGCAAAAACCAGGAGACCAAACTCCTTGCGGGACCCCATTATTCGGCATCAGTAGATTTCGTGTTTCTGTGTTCTTCATTTTTAATGATCCTATGACCGAAATCCCGCTCTGCCACTAGCGTGGGAATGGTCATCGAAAACTTCGTCAGTTTGTGTTGAATGATTATTTAAAACTTCTATGCCTCTTTTCCTTATAATCTTTCTGTTCCTATCCTATGCGTTATTTTTTCCAGTTCCTTGTACTCGGTAATTTTTTATAACTTCTTTTATATCATCTAATGATTTACTTCTTCCTCGGCCGGTTGAAAACCCCGAATTGAGAATAACCGCTCTCATCTGAAGAGCATCATTTAAAATTTTTTTTTCACTACATACTTATTGGATATCATTTAGTTACTTTTAACAAGTGCATTTACAATTTTAAAGGGAAGAAAGCGATGTAGTTCCAAAGGTTGTTGAGTCAATATTAAATCTTCCTACGAATACTCACATTGCCGTCAGACATACATCACTACTCTTGCTTGGACAATTATCTGAGTGGATAGAAAAACATCCACAATATTTAGGTAATTTTTGTTAGTTAATTTAAACATATTTATATTCACTGTTTCAGAATTCAATAATACTATTAAATAATTATCGTTGTAGAACCGGTACTCAATTCAGTAACATATTCCTTACATCAAGATCATAGACTTGCTTCGGCAGCTGCTAACTGTTTGCAAGGAGTTTGTGTTGCATGTAGAGGACATATGCCGCTTAGATTTTCTAGTGTTTTACAAGTATTAGAATCTTTAGATAAATTGCAGATACCCAACACGGCTCATTGTGGCGTAATCAAAGGTAAATTATTATTATTTCTTTGCAAATTGAAGATGACATTGAATTCTTTAATACAGTTTCTTAAACCTCTTTCGTTCGAGGGAGGTTATTCTCCACGTAAATATAGACGTTTTGTTGTTTGCTATTGAACAAGGACATGAGTCATGATGAAGCTAATTTGAGGCCTAGATGACATACGTTATCGATGTAATTATCAAAGTACATCAACATGAATATTTCACATACTTGCCAATTAAAGTATCTTTTTACTTTCTCTTATTCCTAGTAAGAGCAAGTATTGCAATCATGCAAGATTTTCAAAATTGTGTTTTCACCGGAAATAAATGTTTTGAGGTCCTCTGAGTACGAAAAAAATACGATGAGGTTACTGAAGAAATCTAGATTAGTTTACATATTATTTTTTCAAACACTAAAGCAGAAGACTTGGAGTATATTATTATGTTATAGGTGTAGCAGCTATATTAGAAAATATACCACCAGAACAAATACAACAAGCACTGAAAGATGTTTGCTTAATCCAAGTGAAACCTTTATGCCATCTTATTGAGGTAAATATTTTTTCCCTTCTTTTTCATATTGTTCTAAAAGGATTTTAGGCAAAAGTGACTTATATTCGTAGACATTCTTCTGATGAGAAACTGGTGTGTATAAACTTGATACTAATGCGAATATTACCGTAACTTCATCCAAAGCGAAGAAAGTTTCGTTCAAAATTACTCACACTGGGAGAATAATTTTTTTTTTTTTCAAATGTTCCCGATAATATCTCCATTGATATTTGTTTATTTTATTGCAAATCTAACTTGTATAATTGTTATGTAATTATTCTAACGTAGTTATTAATTTCTTTATTTATCCTTAATACTGTAAAGGTTGTTATATAAGGGAGATAATTCAACAATGGAAAATCGCAGGAAGTTCAAATTTGATATTTGTAGTTGGTGCTAGGTGATACGACAATAAGATTTTGGTCAAAATCCCATAAGTGGGAAATACTATTTTACTGAAAGGATTTTGCAGTTTTTTGCAATTTTCTACCGGCATATCTATCTAGTTCTATCACTTTTATTTGAAATTTTTTCCAGTAAAATTTATTTTTGTGACTTTTGGGAAAGAGTAGATAATAGGCTTTCTTCTAAAGTACCGTTCGAATGATTCTAATAGTTATATTACTCTATTACCTAAGAGCAATATTAATAAGCATTAAATGTGTCGCCAAAATTACGATTTTGAAGAAAATCTGTTGAACGGAAATGCCATTTTATTGAACGGTTTTGTTTTCTTCGGTGTATTGAGATTTTTTTTAGATGTTGGTTTATTTAAAATGGTACTAAAAGTGTGAATACGTATAGGTCACCATTTCACTTTTGTTTCAAAGTTTTATCCAAGTAAATTTATTTGGGGGGTTGTGGAGGTAAGGCTTTCCTCAAAAGTATCTTTTTATTATAGTTTCGTTTCTTCATTCTTTACAATATTTGATACATCTAAATTTTTAGTAAATATTCCAAATTTTAAGAAAATTAATCAGTTATATCTATCGAATATGTAGTTGGGTCTGCAATGTTGGATAACAGCCATGATTTTATCCTTCATAGCATGCTTTATTATTTTGCTTCTGACCGGCTTATTCTGACGATGGCTAAAAATCCGAAACCGGTCAGAACCAAAATAACGAAGCATGCTACGCTGGATAAAATCATGGTAATTATAACAATGTCAGTTGCAGTAAGAGAAAAGTCGTATGTGTGTGTATTATTATTATGTACTGTCATCACTTATTTTTTTTGTGATTATTACTGTTTAGAATGATGTGAAACCTGAAAGAGGAACAAAAACTGATCCTGCTGTTTGGTTAGATCGATTAGCTGCAATATTCAGGCATGTAAATTTACAAGCGCAAAACGGTGGAGTTCATCCTTGTCAACCAGTTATTACTGAGGTAAAACCTCTTGCTTACTACTTAACATTAATGTTTGATACGTATGTAGGTGTAGATGTTGTAGGGGACTGCACTGCGACCTGAAAAATCTATTGTGCCCCCAGAGCCTTCTCCAATGCACAGCTGGCCTCCAAGCAGTGTTCTCTAGCTGTAGACAACACTGTCCATCACCGGACAGTGAATTGTAAAGGCTCCTAGGAAAAGAAAATCTAAGGGCAGCATGCTGAATTCGAACCCGGGATCTCCGCGTTGCTAATCCAGCGCGTTACCACTGAGCTAATCCCTTCCTTCTCCCTTGGCTTACGCCAGTTAAGTAGGGACGGAGACCCTTGCCGAAGTGCATGGAGTACTAAGCTGTGATAACCGTGGGTTCGCTTCTCCCCAAGTAACTGCATGCAACAGATACCCCTTGCGGGCTTGATATGCATAGAGGCTCTTCACACACGTACACATACAGTGCTTGAATTTGTTATGGATTAGAATAAGATTTATGCCTGCCAAGTACAGTCCCTTAATTGCGATCGTGTCAAATTTTTTGAAATTGTGTATTTACTGGAAATACAAGTTTTGTGGTCCCCTAAGAGAGAAAACATGTTTTTAGAGCATTGTCTCGCTCTATGTGTGTGGGGGTGGGGTGGTGGTATCATAATATCTCAAAAACAAAAAGTCGCAGGAAGCTCAAACTTGTATCCCGTCAAGGTACTAACATCGCATCTGACACGATGATTTCATCACCCACAACTCCGAATTTACGAAATGCTATTTTTTTCTTTTTCACAATTTCCTCGAACACAACTCCAACATTTTTCTTTAAACTTCCTATATTATCTACATATTCTACATAAATACCTGTCGGGGCGGGTTTAGTGTAGTGGTTATGACCGTGGCTTGATTGGAAAGACCCAAATTGTCCCGCGTACCTATAACTGCTATTATATTGGTTTAAACAATTTCAATAGTAAAGTATATGCTTCCACCACTGCCTAACATACCTATTTGCTACTTGGACTTTAAACAATAAACACAAAAACCTATCACTTTTATTTGAAACATTTTTCCGGGAAAATTAATTTTTTGGTTCTTCTGGAGGATCAGTAACATAATACTTTCCTCTAAAGTACTTAAGCTCAGTGTGTGGTTCTACACTTATATATTATATATTAAATAATAGAAGTTGTGGTGGTTGGTTCCGCCGAGCTGGAAAGCATCAGAGACATTTTCCGTGATAGCCTGCTTTATTTTGTGGTCATCGACCGGTTTCGGGCATTCGCCCATCTTCAGGATGCGTTTGTCAGACAGTATGATAATACAGACTTGCACAGAGCAAATTCAGTTTACACACTGAATGTGTAAACTGAATTTCAAGACGCTGCAAGACACTGAGCAAATCTGTATTATCATACTATCTGTGACAAACGCATCCTGAAGATGGGCGAACGCCAGAAACCGGTCGATGATCACAAAATGAAGCACGCTATCACGGAAAATGTCTCTGATACAATAGAAGCGTGATAGAATTCTAAATTTGAAGAAAACCAGCTAACCGGAAGTGCAGTTTTATAGAATTGGTTTTTGGAGTTATCTGTAATATTATTACAGATAATAACTATAACGATATACTTTACACTTGGAACACTAAGTGCAAATATATAAACCGATCACTTATTTGAAACATTTAAAAAAATGATTGATAATAGTTGTGCGAAATTCGTGGCGTTAAATTTCAAATTTATGAGGTTGTTCTATATTATTGACGCGCCCTTCACTTCCCCTACCTACTAGGGTTGGTAATTGGTACTTTCCTCCCGCCGCCTCTATATTTGTGTTGAGATAAATGAGCAAATTTGAACTTTACATTTTATACATAATTGTATTAGCAAGAGTAAGAGAAATTAGTGTGTGTTTCACCTCAAATTTTTTTGCTTATCTTTCTGGGTATCCCTTTAACGTTTAACCTATTTTTCTTTTTCACACAAGCCATTTTCTTTATTTTCTGTCTTGGCTATAACCTTAAATAGAGGCAACTCCTTTAGCGGCAACTTTAGTTAATGTTTTCTCGGCAACTAAAATGGTGTGTTGTAAGACATTCCAAAAGTCGGATGTTTAATCGTTTCAGACTTCAGTTTTACTAATATTTAAATGTTTTTCCACGTATAGATATGGCCAGTTCTATCATCAGCCTGCACGAAATATCAGGCCGATGGTCACATTACCGAAAGATGTTGTAGGTGTTTACGCTATATAGTGCGATGTTTAAGAAAACATTCAGCACATTTATTACAACCAATGGTTAAACAGGTAAATTTCTCCCTTTCTCTTCTCTCTCTTGGAATGTTATCATATCCAATTAATCAAGAATTAATTTTTTTTTCTTTCTAGATTGTCACATTATACTCACAGCATCAGCATAGCTGTTTTCTATATTTAGGCTCTATACTTGTAGATGAATATGCTACAGATCCTGGTTGTACACAAGGTCTTGTAGATATGTTACAAGTGTTCATAGGACCTACGTTTACAATTCTTCAAGAGCCGAACGGATTAAAAAATCATCCAGATACGGTAGACGATTTTTTTAGGCTCTGTGGAAGGTAATATTCAATGGTATTTATTAAATTTCTTTGGCTTTTTTTTTTATTTTATTTAAATAAATTTTCGTTTCCGACAAAATGTGTAAAAAAAAAATAATAATTTTAATAGATTTGCAATGAAATGTGGATTTAGCAAACCCATCAGCAGCTCTGTTCACTTCTACCTGCATATTCTTAGATCATTATAGACCAATTTTGACAATCGCTACATGCTACCAGTGGAATTTGGCTTGCATCCATTCTGTTTTCATGTCTACTACTTCTTGAATTGTCCGCCCAAGTTCTTTAAAAAATTGATTTATTTAGATCTAAATTCTTAAAAGGCTTGATACCTTATTTATTTCTAAAGAAAGTTAAATTTGATTAGTCCAGAAAAAAATTACTGGTGAAATATTGTTCACTACCAGAGCCAATCAATCAGTTCATGATTAATCTATTTAGAATGCTTTGTCAGTGACCACAAAGTAAAGCATCTCAATAGGCCTAAAATAATCTAGAAAAAGTTTATTTTCTATGGATCCAACTACTTATTCAATGCATTTTTATTTTGTCATGCTTACAAAAGGGAAGCATGAGAGTTATATTGAAAAGTGGAACCGTTTTCAACAAACATGCGAAAAATTAAGCACTAAAGTAAACATGCGCAACAATCAGCGGTGTTACCATCGTAACAATATATATGCATATGTGTATGTCAAAATTTCTATGATTAAAGACGGAAAAGATGCAAGAAGCTCAAACCTAAAGATATTTCATTTAGATATCATCAAGAAAACCAACATGAAGGATTCGGTTAAATCCTCCATCCGAAAAAATTGCGTCGTCCTAATTGTCACTTCACTTACCGCTGTAGGCTAAACGTTATTGACCCAGCATCATTTGAAAAGTGACGTGCTACATTAAGTAACGGCGCCTATTAGTCAATGATAAACGGCGAAGGGAATTGTATCTGCTGACATGTTTATAACATGTTTATTTTATAGGTCTTGAGAAATTACAGCATTAAGGCAGAAAGTGCATTTTCTGTATATTAACCTTTCATAACATCCAATTTTAAAGAAGTAACTAACTGTATTAGAAAAACAGTAATAGAAAATCGTTGGGAGATCAGATTTAGCTACTTTATTCAATAATTTAAAGCCATATGACTGATATTAATTTCTAAAGAAACTTGTATTTTGAATGTTTGCCCATAAGTATATTTCATTTTTTTTAGGTTCCTGCAAAGAGCACCAGTAGCACTGCTTACAGCGCCCTGTTTAGATTCAATATTGCAATGCGCTTTAATGGCTATTGCATTAGATCATCGAGATGCCAATGCTAGTGTTATGAAATTTTTTTTCGATTTAGTTCATGCGGGAAGAGTTTTAGAGGTAAACTTGTGGTTAAATATGTTTATTTTTTTATAATTTAAATTTTTTACATATTAATTTTTGAATTCATTATAACATGTTTAAGAAGTTGTATAATTTTTTTTTTTCATTAGCAAGACACTAAAGATGGAGAATTAAGAAAAAATCTTGGCCATAGACTGATCGAGGAAAAGGGACAAGAACTTATAACTAATTTAATTCAGGCTTCCGTCTTCTGTTTACATACGTATATGTTATCAGATGTAGCCGATGTTATAATGGAATTAATGATTACCCATCAACCGGTAAATTTAGACTGGATTTTAATTTTTTACGTTGTGTTATTTTTAATTATACCTTATAATTATGTAATTATGGCAGGATGTGGTTCATGGATTATGAAACCCATGCGCCATGATTTCGGCTATTCAGTCATTCTGCTCCACACATCAAAGTATACAATTTGAGGCTGCGCTGGCGATTGATGTTCGTTTAGTTTGATATCCAGGGGGCATGTGAGAATAATCTCACAACTTCACTCCCCAAGGGATATAATGTGTTGAAATAGATGAATCAAAATTGATGACAATGAATTTTATAGGAAAAAAAAAAAAAAAAAAAATGGAGGGAAATGAATGGACGAACGAACAGGTGTAGTTGATTAGACATAGAATTGTTGAGTTGTCTAGTTAGGATTTTTTATTGTTCTAAAGATCATTATAGATTTCGGTAGCTTGAAGAGAACTCTTTGACATATATATAATAAAGGACTTGGACTTATAACTGAGTGAAGAAGTTTTGAATAGTTCTGACAGTGAGATTCTCAGAATGTGAAAAGCAACATAATCAATTCTTATGGCAAAAATTCAAGTAATAGCAGGTGCAGAATACCAGTATCGTTTTGAAAGTGAAGGCGCTTAACGACCGTGAAGAGGCTCATTGCAACATAGGCGAAACGCCCGTATTTAGCAAACCACTGACGCGGTCTCAACCCGGAAACTCAAGTGTTTTTCAAATCTTAATAATCATATGTAGAAGGAGATTCTGCGGTGATAATGAAACCACCAAAATTTGTATGAAAGTTAGGTTTGCGTAGAATGTACTATGGAAAATATAATATGTAAAATATAGGAACAAAATTTAATAAATCTATCAATTATCTCTAAATAAAAAACTTGCATTGGAGTTAATTCTTACTCGTCTAAATGAAAATGAAAATGTAATATATTTTGTATTATTACTATCTCAAAATTCTTTTGTGCTTTAAATTGAAAATTAGAATATAAAATATAATGCGCTGATAGGTTTTTGTATAAATAGCATTTAAATTGATATGTAAAAATTTCCAAGTTTTAAATTGACAGTAAGTTGAAAAATGCATTCATAAGAAGGAAATGTTGTGTAACACTTTAGATTTCGTTTTATGTGTTGTATTATATTTTATGTTATATATTACGATTGTTTTATTATATATTTATAGTATTTATATTTCTTGTTTTATTTAGTCAATGAGCCGTTGGGTAGAAGAAGCAATCAAAACTATGCCCACACAAAACAGCGGCGGCAGTGTGACGGCAACTCCTAAACAGTTAGAAGATTTCCATAGATCTGTTTTAAGGTAGGAAAATATTAAATATAATTTTACAATAGCAGTTTATAAATTTTATATCCGATATCAAAGTAAGAAAGCGAATTCCAGGAGAATTATAATAAATTCCACCTCCAAAAATCAAACAACAGTTTCTATTTAGAACTTCTGTCTCTTGGCGGTCAAAAAGATTTCTTCCCATATTTTGTTTTCCTTGTCAGAAAAAGACTCCTTTCATATGAGCTAGAACGCGGCAAAGCTTGTATCCGCGTAACATGATAGGCGATTTCAAAACTAATAGCTAGGAGTTTATGTACCGCTGGACAATTGTACGAGGCATATTTACATCCCAGCAACTGATCTATAATCTTCTTTCTCTGGTGCAATATTGTTTCCCATGTTTGGTTCATTATTTTGTGCTATATTCAAAATCCCATACGTCAAAGTGGAATGTAGACTTCGTTCAAGTTATTGAAAATGATTAATTTTTTGGTAAAATTTGAGTCAGTTCAACAGTCGGACAAAAACGAGGGGTGATCCCACTTGGTCGTGTTTTTGTGAACACTTTAACAACACCAAATATCTTCATTCGGAATTCATCTGTAATGTCCCACCCTTCTTACGTATTACTCTTGTGTAAATGCTCTTGCTCCCAAGCAGCAGATAATAATATCTGTAGTTGCAACCCGCCTGTGACTTGCTATTGCGGTACCTCCATTTCGGCCTAAGATGTTGAAAACAGATTTAGTTACATACAGATAATTTGGATGGCTGTGAACGCAGTAGCTACTTATCGGCCGAAATTTTAATCTTTTAGGTTATTTTTAAGTTATTGTGATGGTTGGTTCCGCAGAGCTGGAAAGCATCGAGACATTTTCCGTGATAACCTGCTTCATTTTGTGGTCATCGACCGGTTTCGGGCATTTGCCCATCTTCAGGATGTGTTTGTCAGACAGTATGATAATACAGACTTGTACAAAGCAAATTCAGTTTACACACTGAATGTGTAAACTGAATTTCAAGACACTGAGCAAATCTGTATTATCACACTATCTGTGATAAACGCATCCTGAAGATGGGCGAACGCCAGAAACCGGTCGATGATCACAAAATGAAGCAGGCTATCACGGAAAATGTCTCTGATATTTTAAGTTAGTATGGCACAATAAGCCAACAATCCCCCTCGTCCTATCTACGTTTCCGCTGCCATTTTCATGAAAAACACGAGATTCCGGGTTGAGCCGCGCCCACAATCAAGCACCTCAAAATGGCGGAGAAAGAGCCACGACTCTTCTCTACCTAGGTTCATAGTTCCATTAGCTTTCAAGGGGTAACCACGCTGAAGAGGCTCATTGCAATATGAGCGAAACATCTGTTTCTAGCAAATCACTGACGCGGACTCAACCTGGAAACTCAAGTGTTTTTCAATATTTTAATTATTTTAGTTTCTTTTTCAATTATAACTTGTTATTTATTTTAATTACAGCTGTGAAAGTTCTAAAGCAATGACACATATACTTCGAGATTTTGCCAGATTATATCGCTGACATGTTATCAATGGATAATAGCAACATTTTTTAAAAAAATAAATAAATATATTTTTCATTGTACAGTGTGGAGTTTTGCAGGAGCATTATATAAAAAAGAATTTTCATTTCACAGAATATAACAAACCAGCAATACTAAAAAAAAAGTATTGACATTAAAATATCTGTAAAAGAAAAATTACTACTAATCCATGACTGTTTATAAGCAAAATTAACTGTGAATCATTTTTTTTTATTGAACATTTTGTTATTGTTTACCAAATATTTTTTCTCATATTATTCGTTAAGCACTCAAAAATTTTGTGATAATTGTGTACTAAAAGAGAAGTGTTTTCTGGTAAGTTTATTATTTTTTTTAAATTGAACTGTGAGATCTAGAGAAAAAAACAGGATTATTGTGATGTTTTGAGAATTTGTGAACATAGGTTTGATAGAGGTTTTCATAGAAATTCAAATTTGTTTTATTTTCCTAACTCTTTCAGATTAATTTTCAATATTTCTTTTTTTTTAGCTTTTAAAATATTCAGGAATACAATGTATATAACTCGACAATTTTGAAGGGAAAGGGTAAATCATAACTCACTTGGCTTCAGAGGTTGCCTACTTGTCAAAGGTTATTGTACAGTGTATGTATACACGTTACCTTCCTGCTTCACATGGCAAACCCAAGTTTAATATATAAATAACTAACCCAATAAAAATTTAGACAATAGACGGAGCGACTAATTCGCAAGGTTTGCAAGTTACTTTAAAGTTGTCGAGTTTATAGATTGTATTTGAAAGTCAATAAATTTTGCATATACTTGAACAAAAATGCATACAGATAGGTTATATGCAATTGGCGATTTAACGAAACTCTGTTAGGATAAGTAATGTAAAAATGTGTACATATATAACATATTTGTATAATATTACGTATATATAAATATATATATATAAATATTTTCTTTTATTTTTCTCATTTTTAAGTTTTCCTTTATATCTGTTTTGATATTTTAATTTTCCTTTTATGAAATAGAAGTTTCTATATACATTATTTCTTATTTATACAGTTGGTTGTTACCATATTTAAAAAAAAAATAGAGAAAGTAAAAATATGTAAAATATTTGGAGAACATATTTGGTTACCCATATAGAAAAAGTAAAAAATTATTTTACATCTGTGACAATTTGTTCTTTTTTTTTTTGGAATCTTTTTCATTAATTGGGCGTCTCTGATTAATTTTTTTTTGCCAATTAATCTAGAAGAGAAATAGCATTTACTCAGCTAACTGTTTACGTTGCTAGGATAGCTTAAGTTGGACAGATTTTTATTAGAATAATTTATATCAGCAGCTCTGTAATTAAAAACATATTAACATTGTTAAATCTCCAAAAAGCTATCTCGTTGCTGATGCAGCTCTTCTATCTATTTTTACCTTCTTTTTTTTTCTATACATTCTTCAAATGACAAATGGGCATTATTATTACCTAAGGTGATTTGTCATTGTACGCCAGATGAACTGTAGCGAAGCAGGACACCATTGTAACTTTCGCCCCTATCTATTTGAATTTTATAAATTCTGAAAGTATAGCAATGTTTATGTTGAGTGTATTTGTTGCTTCACTAGAGTTTGCTTAATTGGTATGTTAAATCCAAATATTTTCCCAAGAAGTTATCCTTTGCCCAAGGCTCAACTTTGTTATTAGGAGGTCATAATCCATTATACTGGTAGGAAATAGCAATATGCCTAAAATCCATTTTCCAATAAAGGTATTGAGTAATAGTGATCTTAACATTAGCAGCTTCGACCAATATTCGATGTCGCAAATTTCATTTTGAAATAAGTTGCAAAATATTTTCAAAGATATCTTTTTGACACTATATCTACATTTAATATTTATCCCCATAAATACAGAACAAATATCCATTTCATTTGCTCCTAGTAAATAAAAATTTATAACTGTACATATTCATTATTTTTTATTAAAATACTTTTTTTGCCAAAGAAAATTTAAGAATTATTTTGTTTTATTCATAAAAGTACATACATACATATATATATTTATATAGGTTACATATTTAATATTTTTGTATATACTGAAATAATAAGTTAAAAATAATGATTTCGTAGAATGTGATAGTATTTTTATGTAAGGAAAGTAGCAAACAAACAAATCAGTGAATTATGTACATATATTTTTAAACATTTTTAGGGCTTAAGTTTCTTTTTTTCAATAAATTCATTCTAGTTTTGTATAGAAATTTAGGCTTAATGGCAAATACAATACATACGAAGCTGTTTTATTATTCGTGATGCTTATGAATTTTAATGAGTATGTTAATTAAAAAAAAAAAGAATATGTAAGAATGCTTCCATTAGCTGATCATAGGAATTATGTAAAATTTTTGCTTTAAAATGACAATATTGTACTGGTTTTCTCTTTCATTTGGATGAAAATATTTTAATTTTATTGGGTATAAAATATCATAATCGAAACCCAATACAAAAGTTAATTGTGAAGAAATAAAACAAGAAAGCAAAACTACATAGTTCAGAAATGCAAGTTAACTTTCATGAAATCTTTTTTATGGTAGGTAAACAATTCTTTTACTATCCACTCTCATCCATCTTAACTAAAAATAAAATTTGTTTTGTACATAAAAAAAGAAATAATAAAAATATTGTATAAGTAATTTTTGATTTAAATAAAGTGGTGTTTACTATCTGTGAGATCAGATGGCAGCCGTGAATTATTTTGTTTCAAATTTTAACGTATATAACGGATTTTTACTATTAATACTTTTGTTCTGGAGGAAGTAGAAATTAATTTTTATTAGAAAAGTTAGATTCGTGAAAAAATAGCCGTATGTAACGGAAATTTTGTAGCCTGTTATAGAAGATATCCTGGTAAGTTAGTTAGGTAATATATGTATAATAGTGGATAATTTAAATCAGGACATAGGGTAACTAGAATACATACTCGATAATACAAGTTTTTAGTTCCCCATAAGGGTTATAGTTGGAATCTACAATATCACTACCCGGTGAGGGGGCAGTGATGGACTATAGTAAAACTGCACGGAGCTGATGGTGCACTGAGAAGGCTCCCGCATAATAGATCATTCAGGTCCCAGTGCACTATACTCCCAAAAAATAAATGCATACTTTCCGTTTTATATTTGACAATCACTTAGCGAGTGTTAATGATGTAAGTTTATTTACGTTGCGATAGTATTTCTTCTCTTGTTTTGCTCCGCTATCTTTTTTAAAGAACATAGTTGTTTTATTTGGATTTATTATGAATGAGTGGATTGCAGTGTCAGCCACATTCAATCATATCGTGGACCCACGATATCTCTATAATTTTTGTTTGGCACAATCAGAAAATGACTGATACAAAAAACAAAGTTGAATTTACAGTTCAGTCATAAGTATAGAATTCTAGATTATATCAAAAGGATTATTTAATCCGTCTGTATTAAATCAATAAAACAGGGCTTCTATTTACCCTGTAGAATTAAATAAATTGACAAGATAATTGCTTTCTACTTTAAATTTGACTGTGAAATATTTTATTTTCATTATCTTTTTAAATTAAGGCGACTCAAAATCTGTCAATGGTGTCCGGTACTGCATTTCCAGTGCACTGCCGGCCCTCGGGCAGTGTTCCCTTGTTGTTACAAACAACTCATCACCACACAAAGAGTTGTGGAAGCTCTTGGACAACTATCGAGGCCGTTGTGGATTCGAACCCGAAACCTCTGCGTTCCAGTCCAAATGCACTCCAGCGATCTAGAAATCCTAACCCCAGAAGATCCCAATCCAAGCTTCCAATCAGTATCTGTAAGTAGCCTTCATGGTTTTTTCTCAAAAATGATTTCAACAAGTTCCTTTATACTTACATTTACGTTAGATGTATGAGGGTGAGATATCTTCCTTTTGATTGGTAACATTTCTTTGAAGATTTAGGGGAAGTTTGAAAGATATGATTCTTCAAATGGAACATTGCGATTAATTAAATCCTAAACAGGCTTTTTCAAGGGTCTTTATTATTATACCAAATTTCCGATCAGAATTTTTAGATGCAAGTAGGTGACAAGTCAAAATACCTCTTAATATACGACAGCAAATAAAATCAAGCGCCAAGACTGGGTATAAAACCCAGTAGCCACTTCAGATGGCGGTCAACGGGTCTATCTAGCAACTTAGCTCTCGTGGCGCCATAATTCAATATATTACTTGGTTGTGCTGACAGATCACTTAAATTTCCGCTTATACAATACAATGGAATAAAACAGTCAGTTGATAAAGATCAGAATAAAAAATTTATAAACTTGTTCTATACATTGATTTATTCGTAAGTTTTTATCATGCAAAAAAAATAAAGTATAATAAAATTAAAAGACTAGTTGTCTTGAAGTCTTTTTCAAATAGCAATATTTTGCATTAAACAGTTCAAAGAATACATTTCTTGGGATTTAGTAAAAATTTGATTACATACAGTTATACATTTTAAGGATCGCATAAATTACACCGTGAAATTGCAGAGCATGAATTACTTATGATTTAAATTCTAAACGAAAGTTTGAGATGTTCCCTGCGCAAAAAAATATAAACAAATTATTCTTGTGCGAATATTGCTTTTTAAATAATCAACAGTCATTACTAACCAAAAACGAAATTTAATTTGATTGATATTAACACGAATACTATATAAAATTGTTGTTGTAGTTTGTTCCGCAAAGCTGGAAAGCATAAAGATATTTTCCGTGACAGCCTGGTTCTTTTTGTGGTCATCGACCGATTTCGGGCGTTCGCCCATCATCAGGATGTTTTTATCAAAACAGTCGTGTGATAATATAGACTTGTATAGCGCAAATTTAGTTGATACACTCTTTAAAAAAAAGTTTCTTTTTTTTTAAAAGCCAGTGAGTGTATCAACTAAATTTGATCTGTGCAAGTGTTGTTGTCACACGGTTTTGATAAAACATCCTGATGATGGGCGAACGCCTGAAACCGATCGATGACCACAAAAAAATAGCAGGCTATCACGGAAAATATCTTGATATAAAATTGGTGCAATTTCATGCCTTACAGTAATGTAAACCACTGTATTGGTTTATTTGAATTCAAAATGAACATTTCCGATAACATTCCTTTATCAAATATTTGCTGCTTCATATTTACTTTATAAAATATAAAGTAAATGTCATTAACAAAGAAAACGTTCCTGTTTTAAAAAGTAACTTTTTTAAATAATTTACACTTTTTTTTTTGTTATTATAGATTGCAATGGAAACAATTATTAGCATTACTAATATCAATTCTAGAAAAGGACTTTCTCTGCATATTACATAACAAAATCTCCGTTTAAGTAAATACATACATCTAAAGTAAGGGCAAAATGAAAGCAATTCAAATTTATGTTCGGTAAGCGAAGAATATAAAAGTCTCCTGAAATTATCATATTTAAGACATTTTATTTTCTCTTCTACTTTTTTGAAATAAAATATTTTATTTTCATTATTTTAATGTAAAATATAAATACATATAATTAAATAAAAATACTTATATATAAAGAAGAATAATAGATGAGTCCTACTTTACATAAATAGACTGATTGAATATTTGTCAATATCTTCAGGTTGAGGGAGAGAAAACTTTTCGAGAAATAAAATTAGTCTTTAAAATATAATAATAATAATAATAAAACAGAGTAACTAAAAAAAAAAACTGATATGACTTGCTCCCACATTTTTTTTTTTTTGTTGGGGGGACTACATCATCGATTTCACATAGATTTTTATTTAGTTTGCTCAAAAAACAGAGGCAACCAAACATCACTTAGTTTCCATTTCGGTCCTTGGATTCACGTTCCCTGAAAAACAAAATAATAATAATAATAATAATAATAAAAAGTAAATGATTGTAAGTTAGCTTTCCGTAAGACCCCACCCACACATGGGGTGCGCCACAAAAGGAACTTTAAAAATAATCAAGGCTTTCTCTAAACTGATACTAAAATTTTACCAAAAAGCTCAAATTCTTTTGACGTCCTATAAGAGGGAAGTAGACCAATCAACCTTGTTCAGCAATTCTTGACTGTCATATGGGTCATTATCATTTTGCTTAACATTAAAGAAAAAATTCACTGTAACACCACCTTTACTCGTACGGGAGATAGTCTGATATTAGCAACTATTTTTAGTTTTAATACCCACAGGCCAACAATAGACTCTCGTAATTGTATGGATGCACTGACAAGCTAAGGAACCATAGCAGAATTTTAAGACTTGAAATGGTTGTCATGTTTCCTTTTATTAAATGTAAGTTCAAAAGACCTACAAGTTTATAGGAAATTGTGGTAGTAGTGAGACATCGTGCATTTCGGTTTTGGGGGTAATTAAATGTTTTGCTAAATGGCTAAGAAAAAAATCAAACAATTGGAAGTACCGACCACTTCCTGCATGGATTTCCATTTTCGATTCTCGAAATTTCTTGCAATTGCCTCCAACAAATTCCTTTAACTTTGTATGTAACTATAACGTGAAGAACCACCCAGAACTTTCATGTGGTAAACTTTTCATGGGGGAAAACCTCAGAACTGCCCTCTTTCTTGTCCATTTTGCTTTTTGGCTATGTGCATTTTTAATTGTTTCTAACCAATTGTTTCAACCAACCTTGATCGAGATCTAGAATTCGATCTGGACCTTCGGTCACGAGATCTTGATCGAGATCTAGAATGTGATCGACTTCTTGATCTTCTTTCACGTGACCTTGAACGAGATCTTGATCTTGAATATGACCTGCCAACAACAACATGAATATGAACAAAATGAGGTAATTAATATTAAGAACAAAAACTAAAACATAACTGAGAAACAAAAAAGTAATTTAAACTAAACAAACTTAAAAATAAGTAAAAAGTAGAAATAAAATTACTAAAAATTTGCACCAATTTTCTATTAGCAAATATTGTACTTAAAAAAAATAGATAAACAGAGATGGTAAGGGGAATATAGTAATGTATTTAATTTTTGAAATTTAAATTTATTTATAAGATAAAAGCTCAAAGAGTCAATTCAATTTTATATTTTTCATGCTGAAGTTTAATCTGTTTATCATTATCCCAGCAAAATTTATGCAAACAGAAGGAAAAAAAAGTTTTGACACAAGTAAATGACTTTTTTTCTACAACAGTTATCTGCGTGACAATATTATTCCATTAAAAACTGTAGAAAAAGTTGTATCTCTAGAGTAAATAAAGTGTTGCCAGTTATCAATTAAACAAATTTTGAGGTTGGGAAGAAATTGCAAAAATATATTAATAATAAATATAAAAGTAAGGTAAAAGTGTTTAAATTAAAAATTTAGTTCAACAGTATAAAATTGAATTTTACAATCAATTAAATATAGAAAAATAAACCATAATTTCGCCTAACGTTAATGTTCCGTTCACGAAGGTTATTTTTCCCATTTCAATGGACAATATTCTCTTAGAGATTACCCTACATTCTTATAAATTTGTTTAAATACTTTTTTATAAACAGTTTTATTTGTTGTAGAAAAAATATAATGCTTAACGCGCGACTAAAAGTCCTTTACTCACTCGTTCAGTGCCACACGTAGCTTGGTATCGAGTGGGCAAACAAGAAAAAAAAAGTGAAAAAGTCTCCAGTGAAATCAATTTAATAAAAAGTAAAATGATTTTATAGATAAAAAAAAATAAATAAAGTGACCCATTGAGTTTTTTGTCTTTAATTAATTGTTTTATTGCTCATAAAATTTGTTTGTCTTTAATGTTAAAAAGAAATCAGAGGTTACAAAATATTATGGGTTCTAGAGATAAATGGTGAGATTTAATTATCGTTAATGACAAGGTGCAAATTTTAGGGAGTGCCATCATGATTTCTGAAGACCAGCAACCCTGATATCCCTTCATCGCAACGAGAACATAAAAAGCAGCCTTCCTAGTTTACTCTAAGCTCTCTCATAATGACGTACTTCTATGTCGAAGAGAAAGTTGTTTTTCCTTCTCCCCCCCCCCCCAAGTAGGTATGCATTAATTCCAATAGACGTCATGACATTTTACACCATCACCATTTTGGGGTGCTACGGGAGAGGGGGAAACCATTGTCCATCACCGGCTGTATTATCCAAAAATATTAGAAAAAATTAATAATAACTTGGATTACAATTGTTATTAACAAATGTGAGGTGAAACACGACTTTCTCTTACTGAAATTTTTTAGTTATAATTGACAAACTTTCTTCGAACTTATAATTTTTTTACTAAATGTCTAGTAGTCTTCAATATTTTTTGGGAAGCATAATCTTCCAGATCCTCAGAATCTCTCTATAACAAGTTTTTTCGGGAACAAACGTAATAGGGTTCTATTTGTATAATTAGCAATACCAAGTTTAATGAAACTCGTTGTTATTGCGGAGAAAATCGCAGAAAACTGAACAAACTCTTCGTAATGTACTTCCGCTTAACTGATATTCTTAAAAGTGGAATTTTGGCGATACACTTAATTTTTATTACTATTATATATATGGCACCGTCATCCGGAAATAGCATTTAGAGGAAAGCATAACCGCCCCTCCTCCAAAAACCATTTTAAATGAATTTATTCGAAAATTGTTTCAAACACCATGGTAGCACTTATATCAAGTTTGACATTCTACGATTTTCTGAGTTATGCAGGCCACGCCACACATACACGAATTTCTAGGAAAAACAACTAAAGGCACTTCAAAACGCATATTTCCGGTGAAAACTCATTATCGAAAATTTGATATGGTCGCAATACTTCCTCTTTAAGAGAAAGTAAAAAAATCTGGTATGAAACACTCACATGACTTTCTCTTACTGCAATTTACATAGTTATAATTGACTAATTCTCTTCATACAAATGGTTGTAACTGTTTAGATGTTTAGTTGCTTTCAATTTACATGATAGGGACAATCTAAACTTTAGACTTATTTTGAGGGAAGCACAACCCTCTCCCTCAAAACTCTCTCAAAATGAATTTTCTCGGAAAAAGTTTCAAACAAAAGCGATAGGTCTATGTATAATAGTTAATGCGCCAGGGGTTAAAATCGCAGAAAACTGAAGAAGTTATTCAGAATGTTGTAATTCTGAATTCTGAACCAAATCAAGAAAAAATGGCCTATTATAAATAGAAGCAATCTGTTTTCTTAGAATTATAATTCCTAATATAAATTATCAGTTAACAATTGTAATCCAAAGTAGTTATTGTTAAGGGCAGTCAAAATATAAATTTAATACAAATTTGTATGCTGAGAATGTGATCGTCTTGAATGTTTCTTTTTCTTGATTTCTGACTTGGTTCTGAATTTTACAGTCATCAGAGTTTAGCTTAGACTTCAGAAATGTTGATAGTTTAAAAATTCTATCATATACTACATACTAAATGATTGTATTAAATGCAATATATATGCCTGCCTAATCTTAACTTCAAACAGTGGAATTCTATATTAGAGCAAAGTCTAGCTAAGCTAAACTCTGATGATGAAAATCATTTGCTTGAGTCGGAAATAAAAAAAAGCGTGCTAGGCCCGATCATAATCTCAGTTATTGTCTAACTTCACGGACCCAACCAACTATTCAACATATTATATGCATAATAATAATGCATATTTATATGTAGATAGTGTGTTAATTTCGAACAAAATGGATGCAGACAAAACATTTTAGAAACAAAAAAATAACTAGCTGTTACGCAGTTAGAATTAAGATGATGTTTAAGACGATTATACCCTTGTTAGGAAAACGCTAGATAACTGAAACTTACTAATACAAACTATTTAAAAAAAAAACATGTAAGTAAACAAAATTAAAACTTAACAAATATATAATAATAAATAATGTGTGAAACAACAAGCTGTTGTTTTATTATTTGAGAGACTCACATTGTTCTCACTTGAGTGCGATTGGGATCTACGAGATTCTCTGAGAGGAGACACACTTGAGAGAGCAGAAGAAGGCATGTGCGATTGAGTAGTAGTTCACGAAGTTGTTGGAAGTTGGCTCGTCGTCATGTTGAACTCATCTGCGCAAACCCGATGTATGTTTGTGTATTGGACTCTCGTCTATGTAGTGTACCTCACCTCTAGAACACTGGACGACGTCGAGAAGCGAGCAGTAGTCCTGTAGAGGGAGAAGCAGGGAACACAGGGTGCTCCCGAGCGTACTTTCTTTTTTTCACTATCTATCTCTCTGTCTCTCGTTATGTGTGTGAATTCTTACATCAATTTGAAGTTCGACGATGATTCGGGCCAAATGTTCAGGGGATTTTTTTTTTGTAGTATGAAGAAGCAGATGGCCAGGCCCGCTTTCTATTGCACTTTGTTTGAGATGTGCGCAGTGGACGATCGCTGAAGTCCTCCCCTCTAAAACTACCTGTCCATCTCCTCATCCTCCATAATGATCAGACATGAGTATTCCAGATTTTTTTTTTGTCTGCCCCGGTTATTTGTGAACTTTTGGGTTAAAAATATTTATCCATAAAAAAAAAGAAAAAAAAAACCCTATAAATATTTTGTGCTTTTTCAATATCACTGCCATGTTATAAAATTTTAGACGCACAAATATGAAAAATTCCTTTCTTCAGAAAGATGACATCTTATAGCCGATTTCCCTACAACTAAACTTTTAAATAATGTTAACTTGAAATACTGAATTTTAATACTTTCTTTTCAAGCAATTCTACGCATTGGAGCAACGCTGGTTGAGCCCCCTTCATTTTGTAGTGACACATGGTACTCACTTTGTGTGCAAATACAATTACCCCCAAATTCAATCAGTTGGTATATATATAAGGAAAATAACACTTCTGTAATTTCTTATTAAACTCCCTATAATTTATTTCCAACTTTATGTTAAGACTTTAATTATTTAAAACAACTTTTGTTTTATAAAAAAGTTCGCAAACTGTCATAGGTAAATAAAAATAAAAAAAAAGTTAAATAATACTTCTTCCTTCATTGTATACTCTTCCATATGGACAAGTCAAGCTGATTGCTTGACCAGAGGTTGGGCCTACAGCGTGAAACCATGTCTGGAGTGAGGGCCTTTTAACAACGTCCTTATAGTGTAGAGAAATCCAAAGGTAATTAATGCACGAAATTAAATCTTTATTATTCTGATTGCCTTAATTTTTTAATCTCCTCCCACTCATTAACACTTGTTAACATTTAACCTTGGGAAAGAATAAGGAGGTATGAGCGAGATGGACAAGTAAGTGACGACACTGAAGCCGAAGAAGTATCGAGACCAGTGTGTGCGTGGTGTGCTGGCTGTGAGTTCGACGGAGGGCGGAACTAGCAGAAGACGACGATCGACGACGAACAGTGACACCGACAGAGTAACACAACCCGAAGAATGAGAACAACTTACTAGCCGCATTCCCTACAAACCATAAGGCTCTATTTTATTATTAAATATATTATTTTATTTTATTTTTAATTGATTTTATTTTATTAACCACCTTTTTTTTTCAAAATCATAGTAACATTTAAATTTCATTATTATTTTTTCATCCTTCCCTCATTCATTACTATTTTTTTTCTATTTTTTAATTTTTGATTTTCCATTTTACACCACCACAACTCTACTAAAATATGACTACAAATTTTTATGAAACAAAAATTAAAAAATGTATATATATAAATATTAAAAAACTCAAATAAAAATATCGTAAATAAAACCAAATAAAAAAATCAAATAAAGAATACCAAGAATCTCTCACTAACAGATGGCTTAATTTCCTTCAACAAATGAATATTAATGTATCTTTGGTTTTTAATTTGTATTTTATTGATTTTTTTCTTTTTTGGTCTCTCTGATTTCTTCCATTTTAGGGAACCCGCTTTAAGGTTTCTTAATAAAAAATTGTAAGTTCTATTTCTTGTACAGATAACAACTAATAACTATTTTACTAGAAATAAGATTTAATTTTCTGGTTTAGGTTTAAAATTCCTCTTCAAAACACTTCAGTGATTTATAATTCGGTTTGACTTTACAGCAACCAAATTAACATACAGGAAATATGCAGTTAATCGATAGCAAATGGATCACTAAACTATCTGTGAGAGGTTCTTGACAAAAAATAAACAATAGTTTAAAATTGGAATAAAATATTACTGGTATTAGACGGGAGATTTAGTGTCTTAAATTTCCATTTTTATAATACTCCAAATTTATAATGAATGTTAACTTTAATACCACCAATATTTAAAGAACCACTTACAAAGACAAATGTGTGTTTATTATTAACAATAATAATAAAGTCAATTACATGTAGATAACAAAGATGTTCAAAATATTTAGTTCACCTAAATTTTTACTCTGTCAACATAATTATGGGCATCACTAGATTTAGAGAACACCCAAACTATAATAATATTGACTAAGATATATTCGGTAGAGGCATAATCAATAATTAAGAGGTAAAGTATAATATGTTTCAGTAAATTTAAATATGATTATTATTATTCTTTTTTTAGACAGAATTATGAACGTTTCGTAGTAAAAATATGAATTCCGTGATACAAAACTGAGAATTTGGTTTATTACGCAAATTACTTTCATTTCGCCACAAAATGAAATACGAATTTTATAATGATCACAATTTCACACATTTGTCTTTATTACAATAAATTAAAATAAAACAAAATAAAAGAGTGAAATGAATTATTCCTCAAATATCTATCATACATACCTTTTTCGTGATCGCTTGTTGTATCTGGAACAATCTCTCGCATAATGGCCTCTCTCGCCACATTCGTAGCACTTGTCCTCCGGATGAAATGGACGGCCTCGTCTTACATTACCTCGCCGACTACGTGCCCCATTCGACATTTCTACTCTTACGCGACGTCCGCACACATTTCTGAAAACATAATTATGTTAAACTAGTTTTGCGTAAAACTAAGCATCTAAGTGAAACTCTAAATTTACCTTCCGTCCAATCCTCTTACAGCGTCCTCCGCGTCACGGGCATCTTCAAATTCAACAAACGCAAACCCAGGCGGGTTACGAGCAATCCAAACACTTCTTATCGGGCCGTAGTAAGAAAATGCATCTTCTAAATCCTGTTTATTTGCAGCACTTCCTATAATATAAAAAAACTTTTTTGTAATCAACCATAAGAACTATATGAAAATTGTTTTAAAATTTAACCTTACCTAAATCACCTATGTATATTTTACACTCAGGATTAGAATCTCTATACCTCGACATTGATCTAAAAAGAAAACAACAATAATTATAATAATAATAAGAAGAAGAAGAAAAACCGAAAAAAGCAATCACCGGCTTTAAAAATGATATTCTCAATTTCCTTCATATGAAATTATGGTTAAATAAACTAATTTATACGCTAATTTACCTTTTTTTCGCGTTTAAAGATATGTTTAAGATTAAAATCAGAAAATATCAAAATGAAATATATCCAAATCCAATACACAAAATTCGCTTGTTACAACCGAAGCTTAACTTTTGCACAAAATGGTGTCTTGTCTGGCTAGTGGGATGTAATAGCGTCTCTCAAACAATAAACAATCAATGCCAATGGTGGGGTGACCGTCATGGAGAATCAAGTGGCAGGAATAAGAATTGTACACTTAAAATAATTATTATTCTTCATTTTCTCCAAGCATTTTTAAGAAACTATTTTTGATTATTTCTACAAGATACAGTTATTATTTGAAAACCAACGACTTGAAAATCGAATAATTTATATATACTTTAGTATTTTATATGAATTACTATATTCTTCAATTGTCTTTTTCTTATACCGTCGCCAATAAACACTGTTTTAGAATATCATAATTTAATATTTTTACAAAGTATTCTTCCGATAGTGCTATATTACTTCTTCAGATAGAATGAAGAATATTGAATTTCAGATGTTAAGCCTAGCTAATGTCTAGCCAAACCGTACCGTATAAAGTGATAAATTCCTGATTTATTTCTTTTTATTTTTTTTTTTTTATTTAGTTACAGAAATTAGTAATTGAAAAGAAACTGTTAGAAATATTAATATGGAAGATAAATGATTGTTAAAGTAGAGCAGGTTATGTTAGGCATGTTAGAACCTCTCATTTCAAATCATTTTGAGCGGGAGAAAAGAGCACAATTGTCGCAAGGTGTTGTGCATTTTTGGTTTGGAATTGACTCCATGAGTGAATTCCCGCTCATACTGTCAGGATAGCGGAAGAAGTTTAGTTAGTGGAGTTATTAGCCATTGAAATTTGCGTCGTAATTATACTTGTATGCTGAGTAACATTCCTCATCGGTTTTGAGTTTGGTTCTTAATTCTGTGATAGTCTTTTTATTTTTCTATTTCAAAATGGTCTCTGAATCTAATAAAAAAGAAAGCCACATTAAAAGCAGGCTTTTCGTAATTAAAAGAGGTAATTATTATTACATTAGCTTACAAAGAATTACAATCTTTTGCATTAAACTTTATTGTATTAAAATGGCTATTAGGAGGTCGTAAAGAAGATGTGCATTTTGACAAAATTACCTCAAGGATTCATAAACTTTGTTATGGACTTAATTCAGATTATATTGACCCCGTAAGTAAATCATTTTTTCGTTTAGAATCGTTATAAAGTTGCAGTAAAAATGTGAAATAATCACTGATTATTTTCATGAAAGCCATAGCCCATATATCATGAAATATTTTCATTTTAGATTGAGATAACAATGAAAGTAATTAGTGGATTATATCCTGGGGTGACAACTGTGGAGTTGGATAATCTAGCTGCCGAGACTGCCGCTACAATGACTACCAAACATCCAGATTATGCTATACTAGCAGCTAGAATTGCAATTTCCAATCTACACAAAGAAACTAAAAAGACATTTAGTGGTTAGTATTATAAAGAATGACTAGGGTTTACTAAGTGTGTAGTTTATTCATTTTGTATTGCCTAATGGCGAACAATCCTCTATCCTCTATTCAGTATAGAGTTCTAAAAAATGTTGCTTTGTTTAAGTAAAATATATATTTTAAATAATCTGTTAGTGTCTTAGAATTCAAATTATCAATGGAGAATTTGAGTTCATTTTCAGTCTCAGTGGAAAATGATGAAGAATGTTCTATGCGATTAAACATTCAGATTTAAGCGATTTTTTACTTCTTGGTCAAGAACTTTAATTTGGAAAAAAAGTGAAATGAAAATATAGGTGCATTTTGTCTAATCTTATATCTCACAGTACTAAATTCTACGCTTGTCATTTTATTCCAAATAAGTAAAACATTGAATTATAAAAACTTTTATTAATAAGTTTGCATACAAATGACAGTTCTTAATAGAGAAGTTGAAGAATAATTACAAATAATCTTTTGTCTAATACTTAATTTTTCATCCATAAAACCTTATCGTTTAATACATTTCAGAGGTGATGTCCACTGTTTGGTATATTTTATTTTTGATCTGATGTATCTCTTAGTTGGCTGATCGGCCGGGGTATCATAAGAAAAACACTAAAAAAATTTTTTTAAAGTGTTTTTTATTAATGGCCCGACGTTTCGACAAACATTGTTTGTCTTCTTCAGGGGCTATCTTGTAAATACAGAATTTGTGTGCTCTATAACATGTTCAATTATGACTGTGGTCTATGAGTGTACTACCAGTGAAAGGTTGCGAAAGGAACACCCTTTTTTTGTAGTAGGATCAACCTTCACTTTGAAATAATTCTTTTGTTTTAGATGTTATACATGATTTGTATTCATTTAAAAAAATAAAGACTGAAGAGCCTTTACCATTGATTTCTGATACTCACCATAAAATTGTTATGGATAATGCAGATCGCCTCAATTCAGCAATCATTTATGATAGAGATTTCAACTACAATTATTTTGGTTTTAAGGTATCTTTAATGAATAAAAATATTTCAATAATTTGTAAGAGGATTATAATTTCATATTTTAATTAAAATAATTTCATAATTTTGTATTTAATATAATTTCATATTTTTCAGACATTGGAACGATCATACTTACTTAAAATCCATGGTAAAGTAGTAGAACGACCACAGCATATGCTGATGAGAGTTGCCGTAGGTATACACGGGGATGATATTGACGCAGCTATAGAGACTTACAACCTTATGTCAGAAGGTTATTTTACTCATGCATCGCCTACAATGTTTAATGCAGCTACACCCAGACCACAGTTGTCTAGGTGCGTAATCAGTGGAATATGCGTAAAACTTCCCAAAGCGTAAATTTTCTGTGGGAAATTTATATATCGTATAGTGAACGTCTTATGTGATTTCCCGGAAAGCATATATTTCATTTAGGCTTTTCTCTTTAATGGATTACAATATTATGTCCCAATTGTTCGCACTAGTAATCGGATTTCAAAGTATTTGATCAAAAATTTAATTTATGTTGTCCAAGATTACCTGGGTTGATTAGCTTCTGTTCTAATTGATTATGGTAAACCTCTTTAGCTAGTGCCAGCCAAACTTTCGATGGTATATACATGTACAGATTTCTTGATTCGAAATCCATAGTTTAAGGAGGTATTAATGAAATCTGTGGAATAGAAAAAGTCTAACAAACATAAATCCGAAAAGCTTACTAAATGAACTCCAGCCGCTAAAAGGGAGCAGCTCCAACGAAAGAAAATTAATTAAAAAAAAATGGTTTTCAAACAGAACTTTATTTAACAAGTAATTTATACAAATTCTGTTAAAAATGATCTCTAGCTGCATTATAAAATGTATTCCTGCATTAAAGTGATCTAACAGCTCGCTATGAGATTCAGGAAAATTCTTGGCCTCTTTATAATGTAATCATCCTCTACCTGTCTCTGTTGGTTGGTTGCCACTTGTCCTCACCATGTTGTATGTTAGGATGTATGAGAAAAATTTGTCATTTTATTTATTTTGTAGCTGTTTCTTGGTGGCCATGCGTGAAGATTCCATAGAAGGTATTTATGATACTTTGAAACAAACAGCCATGATCTCAAAGACTGCTGGTGGAATTGGCGTACATGTGCATTGTATCAGAGCTAAAGGTACCTTTATAGCTGGAACTAATGGTATATCTAATGGATTAACACCAATGCTGAGAGTGTTCAATAATACGGCAAGATATGTGGACCAGGGTGGAAATAAGGTAAGAATTATATTCGTTCTATATCGTTGGTTCTTTAAAGTGAAAAATTAATTAATTGCCGTTTGGACTATGAACTCTTTGAAAAGAGGCCGTTAATAGAGATTAAATCATCAGTAATAAAAATCTGTTTTAGAGACCGGGAGCATTTGCAATTTACATAGAACCATGGCATGCAGATATATTTGAATTTCTGGATTTAAAGAAAAATACTGGCAAAGAAGAGGTAAATAGGAATATTTTTTAACTTATTTAAGTTTTAGAAAATGTTTTGAATACAGGTTTTTACTTTCTCTTGCTGCTAACAGAAAGTATTGCGATCTTGTCAAATTTTCGAAATAGAGTTTTCACAGGAAATACACGTTTTAAGTTCCCCTGAGTCCAAAAAAGTGGTTTTTAGAATGTTTGTGTATATAGGGGCACATATCTCAAATAACGGAAAATCGCAGATATTACAGACTTCATGTTTAATTTTGCCATGGGACCGGACAATATAAGGTTTTGATCAGAATCGGTCAACCGGAAGAGTAACACTTTACAGAATGGATTTTTCAGATTATTGTGATTTCCTCAAAATAGTGTATGAAGTCGCGGCATCTGAATAAAAAGTATATCTGAATAGTGAATAGGGAGTTACAGATTTCTCAATTGTGATACCCAATTATATTTATTGTGTAATCCAACATTAGATAACGCCAGTAGTTTGTAAAAGCAAACTTTAGGATATCTCTTCTTCTTCTAAACCTAAAATATGCGCTAAATATTGTAAGAAAAGCTTCAGTATATACTAAGAAATAGTATATACATTCAGTGTATATATTATTGGGAAATTTGGGGTACCTAGTGCCAAAGGCGAGTGTCGCTTATAAGAAACGTTTAGTAAAAGTTCAAAAATTATTAAAAGAAAAATTAGTACGACTGCTTCAGACTAGATAATTTTTTTTTTTAAACCGATTTAAAATTATTTTCAATAAACTTTTAGGTGAGAGCCCGTGATCTTTTCTACGCTTTATGGATACCTGATCTTTTTATGGAACGAGTTGAATCTAACGGAGTATGGTCGTTGATGTGTCCACATATGTCACCCGGGTTAGCGGATTTGTGGGGTGAAGATTTCAACAAGCTTTATATAAAGTAAGTGCATTATTTTTTTTTATTTCAAAACTATTATGCAAAAAAAGTTGAGAATTTACGAGTTCTCTTTATAGTATACTCATTCAATATACCAAAGATATTTTAACTGTGTGTTGTGGAATGTTTTTTGTTTTTCTATACGTGTCAAGTTTTTTTTTTTGTTTTTTTGGAATAAAAGTGAAACAGTGAACACAAGGTTGGTGGTGTTAATAGCGGCAGTTATCGACTGGTATTTAGGAATATAGCGAAAAAGTTTTTCTTCGTATACTTACGATAGTTTTTTTAATAGACATGTCTATTCTGAAGTATTGCGATTTACTCAAACTATTCATTAATTAATCTTTGAGCACTTAAGTAATGACATGATTTTGATTGAGACCATGTCTCAGAATGTCCGGCATTCTAGCGAAAAACAAAATTATAATATCAAGACGAGAGATCAAAGACGTAATGGACTGACGAGAAAAGATGGCAGAAATTCATCACTGGCGTAATATATATATATATGCACGAGTAGAACTGGGTTAGGATCGCGTTTGTTATAAATCGACGCTTCGTTAATATTGTGATAGGCAATTCATCAGAGTGGTGTTGTGTTTATTACTAACAGAAATAGAATAAGGAATCTGAACAATGTGGGAAAAATGTCTGTTTTATACCATTACCACTGACATGATCTCAACTCCGAAAACTAGAAGACAAAAATGTTGTGTTGCTTTCTTTCTACTTTGATTAAGTTTGTTATTCCAGAATGATCAAAATGGAATCAAAGAAGTTTGAATTTTTTGTTCGCCGTTCTAAATTGAAATAATATATTTACAATGTACTGAAAACTTGGACACGAAAGAATAAGCATTTCTGTAATAATTGAACCTTTCACGCGAAGTTGAATGAAACAATAATCAATACAAAATATATTTTTATTCATTGGCTATAGCTCCATGTTTTTTTATTGCAGTTTATATCTTGGAAGAAAGTTTCTAAATTGCCTTCTTCCCCAAAATAATTACGATCTCTTCCTGAAAGAGATTTTTTTTTTCATTCTTCTGTTGCCAAAAATGAAGTATTAATGCAATTTATCAGATTTTCGAAATTGAGTTACGGCCGAATGTTCTTTAAATTTGGAATTTATTACTAAATGTTAATGACTAATATTTATAGGTGAGAGCTCTAAACTTACAAAAAAAAGATCCGGTGCGAAACACTCACACAACTTTCTTTTTCACAGCAGTTTACAAAATTATAATTGACAAATTTTATAGTTAGTATCTATACCAAATTTAAAGAAATTCGTTGGTGTTTTTATGGAGAAAATTGCTTAAACTGAAATAATTTGTTCAGTAAAAACGCACTTCCGATTCACTGATTTTCTTGAAACTCGGAATTTTGGCAATCTATTTATTTCAAATTAATTTTGTTTAGATGATAGAATTGTATAATCAACTACGAAGCATTTAGAGGGAAACATAACCCCCCCATCCCTCCCTCAATGACCCCAGAACCTATATGACTTTACCAGAAGAAATTACAAATAAAAGTTGTAAACTCATATTCCTAGTTGAAAGAAAATCCGTTCTCATATTCCTAGTTAAAAGAAGAGCCGTTTTCGAAAAAACTGAAAAGACCATTCAGTAAAGTAAGTGGCACTTCCAATTTTTACGAAATGCTTATTCTCAGGCCTCCTTGGAGCACTCTAACGAAATATTATTTGAAGATACTGCAATTTTTCGTTTTTGAGATATGCTGTCCCACCAGTTGCTAAAAACCAGTTTTTAGGTCTCAAGAGACCTCAAAACGGATATATCCAGTGAAAATTTTTCGATATCGAAATTTAGACACGATTAGAATACTTCTTCTTACTAGGAGTAAGAGAAAGTAATATAATAAAAAAAAATATTTAAAAGCTTTTCAGTTTCATTATGTTGCCGACCCCCGCTAATCTGCGCATCATAACACAAAATAAACCGAATAAATTTGCACAGTAGATTTAAATTTTTTATTTTTGTTTTTTTATTATCATTAACTATTGCAAGTTTTTCTTATTTGATAAACCACTTCTCACTTTTAGCCCTTCTACCCCCTCCCCCCATATTTATAAAATGCTACTATCTGACATTTATCATTGTTTAAATTCAGGTTCCAGAGATTGAAATTAATAAATTCATTTATAAATAATAGGATTTAGTTGTTTATTTCTTGATTAGATAGCATTCTGTTTTTTATGTGTCTGGGAACGTTTTTCTTTATTTGTTGATATTATTATAGCCTTATTTAAATTTAAAATGAATTATTATAAATTTTAGAGATATTAATAAGAGATTTACTTTCTTCTTTATAAATAAATTTATATTTATTGCATATATTTTTGATATAATGAACGTTTGTTATGCACGTAAATGTTGATTTATCTTTATGTAATTCTTAAGTAATCAGAAGATAATAGTGTAACTTTTTGATTGGTAAGGGAATTCTCTAGAGAGAAAATGTTATATCAAGTAGTCAGAAATATGAGAAATTTAGAATAGTAGTTATTTCTGTATAGTTCAGTAGTGTGACAGAAGCTGTAACTAGTTTAGTTTATTAAACATCTAATCAAAGATCGTAAATCTCATTCTGGTCACATAGAGTTAGTTGTCCATCGGTCTTACCATTAAATTACTTTTTCTTATTTTATTCTTCAAAAAATTGAATGACTTTTTTTTAATTTATTTTTTTTACGCCATCAATTGTTACTAATAGCTATTTTGTGTTTAAAAATAAATAAATACAAATATGGATAATGCCCTACCATTATCAAATGATTTATTAGAAGCTTTTTTGAAAATTGACCATAAAAAAAAATCATTAATGAAAGTGAAAAATATAAAATTTACCCCATTGTCCAAAGGCGAAAATTACATAGCAGAAGCTCATCGTCTGGAAGTTCTTTATTTACGATGCGATGGTACTTTTGTTACTGAATATTATTTTCTAAAATTGGCTCCGACAACGCCAATAAAACGAAAATATGTTGACGATCTCGGCCTGATGCATAAAGAAATTAAGGTAATTATTATTTCTTGTTAAATTATTAATTGATATTACTCTACATGAGTGCCGTGAACCATCATCTCGTAGTTATGTCGTTTATGTCGTTAAGAGATGTTATTACCCTGAGATATTAAATACTTTTATGAGTTCTTTATTATTAAAGAGTGATTTTGAAACAGATCAAAAGTAAATAGTTGCAAAAAAAATTTTATTTCATAAATTCTTTCCAAATACAGGGCTTCTTAAATAGCAATTCGTAGATAATTTTAGAAAATGAAGTAAAAATTAAATAGTTCGGGAAAGTATAGATGATTCAGGGAATGGCAAAGCTAGAAAGTCAAGCGGATGTTGATATGCAATCTTTATTTGTACAGATATCAATAATGTTTATAGTCCTGATTGTATAGGCAATTGAAAAGTGATAAAAAAAAAACAGAAAAATGTATTCACAAAACAAACTCACTCGACCTTCCCTTATTGCACTTCTTACAATACTTGCTTAAAAGTGGGAATTTTTACAAGATAAAATTTTATTTGAAATATTTACCTAATAAAATTGTTTTTGAATGTGATTTTGGGACGTCTACAACGTTAATGTTTATTCACTCCACTTTAACGTCTGTGAAATATTAAAGTTTTTTGGAAGTTTCTCAAACGTCGATATTTTCGATGGATAAGGATAGTGAGATTCGATCTTGCCAACGTTAAATATATTGTCTTTATTAATGCATAAAAATGTGAAATGTGACAACTTTACTTATATTTATGGAAAATAAATCGGTGGGAACACTGCATCCTCATAGAGAAAAGTGTATGTGTCGATATTTTCCTTTAAACTTGTAATATTACACTTCACAGATTTAAAACAAACCAGTTTAATTTGAAATCTTCATTCGTTGGAAAATTATTTTAAGGGGTGTTCTAGAGAATGTGTAAGTTAGACTTAATTTTAAACTGCCATTCAAATTATTCTGGAGACTGATTGAGGGCGTTGCCGTAAAATGTTATAATCGTCTAGATCTTATATCTTGAAGGCCAACAGATATCATTATCACCATCAATGATATCTGCTATGCTTAGACCATCAATGTAGTAGCTAAGATCAAGTAAACATTTGGTAAAATCCATGTCTGAAGAATATTAATTTTATAAATTAATAAATTAGAATGGTAAATTATAATTGATGTCGAGGCACCCTTAATATAGTCACTTGAACAACGCAAGTCAATTGAACTAAATCTATTGAAGTACATGGAGGGGAAGGCTAGTTTCGTTTGAAACATAATAATTCAGTCATGCTATTAATATTTTTGAAACATGCACGTTTGATTTTAATACTATACTCAACAAGTGTATGGAGCCAGACTCCTCTCAGTGAAAGTTGTCATATCATGGGCACATCATTCCCCCACCATTGTAATTTCAGTTCTTGTATCATTCCTCAAATTAATTGAACGTCATTACTATTCATAATTTTTATTGTTTTATATTATTTATTTTAGTTGTAAAAGTATAT
The DNA here is from genome assembly GCA_011037195.1 of Triatoma infestans. Lineage (NCBI taxonomy): Eukaryota > Metazoa > Arthropoda > Insecta > Hemiptera > Reduviidae > Triatoma > Triatoma infestans. Next base: position 107,876 of record JAAEAF010013689.1, read on the forward strand.
TTAATTGCAAATGAATAGTTAAAAGAATAAGGTTACAAAAATATATCAGTATGACATCAACATCTTCCAAATTTTTGGACACTTCTCACTATTTACTGGGAAGTTAAATAAGAATAAAAATTGAGTAGCCTGATTCACGTAAAATTTTTTCCAATACCGGTTGCGACTCTTGAAAACTTAAAGTTGCAGCTCCTACTTGCAGTTAAAGTATGTAAAAGGTTGAGTGCAGTATACCATAAAACGCAATTATTAGCCACTATGTTCTACAGAAATTAATTTATTTAAATTAATAGTTAATGTTGTTTTCTATGCCATGACTTCGGCTATTCGGCCATTCTACGTCACGCGGCCCAGTATAAGAAGGCTGCCCTGGCGATTTGATGTTCGTTTAGTTAGATATACAGGGGGCAAGTGAGAACAATCTCGCAAGCGAACCACTCCCCCCCCGCCCAGTTTTTAAAAATAAGTTCTTTTTCAAAGACAACAAAGCTTAGGTAAATTAGCGTTATGCTTTTCTCTGTATACCACTTCAGTACATTGCATGGTTTCTCCACCAACACAATATTAATTAACACTGGATACATTAATACAATTGCAAATTTGAAAAATGGGTTAACCGGAAGTGTGACTTTACACAAGAGGTTTTTGAATTTTTTGGCATTTTTTTTTGTAAATGACTACAACGATTTTCTTGAAACTTGGAATGCTCACTGCACAGATAAAAACGTATCACTTATACAAATATTTTTCCGTAAAAAAAAACAAAATGACTTGAGAAGGGTTTTAGTTAGGGCAGTGTCACTTAGTTTTAAATTTAAATTGCACAAACTTTGTTGGCTTTGATAGAGAGCGCTTCATACAAAGTCATCCCTGCTATACCAGTATAATCTCTACCACCGTTTTTAATGGCCAGCCCAACTAAACATTATAAACGTAGCAATTTTTAAAAAAAAATTGTCAATTGAATTGTAATATTGCAGTAAGAGAAAGTCGTACGAGTATTTCACACCCGATTTTTTCATTTGTTTTTCACTAGAAAATTTCGAATAGTTTTGATATTATGGTACTGTTTATCACAGTTTATAATTTTTTTAGTGCGCAAGGACTGTGTGATCTGTATTTAATGAAAAAAATGATCCACCCTAGTCAAAATAAGCAGACTTTCCGATGGGTGGAAGTTATCAAGGAATTGTGGAATGTTTCACAATCTTGTTTTTTTCCACAATTTCATTTTCACATTTTCTGCAAAAGGGAAATATCAGTAAAAAAAGTAAAGGAAGTTTTTATTTCAATGTTCAGATGTTTGGAAAAGTGGAAGGAATCATGTAGGTTGATAACAGTACAGTTTAGGCACTAAATTAGGCTTTCATTGAAGGAAAAATATGTAGGAAGCCTTGAATACTTACGCATTTCTTCAACGCAATTAATTGTGGATCATTATCCATTTTTTAATTTTTTAATTAGGTATATACCGAACTATTACCACAAATGGAACTATTAATACATTCAGTAGGAGATTATACAGAATTATTATGGCCAAAATGTATCGCAACAAAATGTTATGATCTAATTTTATTGGAAGATCTAATTTCCCGTGGTTATAATAAATGTGACAAAAGAATTGGTTTGGATTTAGAGCATTCAATTTTAGTACTGAAAGCGATTGCAAAGTAAGATATAACCAGTATGATTACATACCTTTTTTACAATTAAAAAAAAAAAAATTACAAGCAATTAAAAAAAAATAATTTATAGGTTTCATGCAATAACTGTAGCATTAAAAGATAAAATGCTAATAGATTTGAAAACTTTTCAATCATTTGGTTTTACCGACAAAAATGATGACCTTACCAACTTGATAAAGAATCGATTGAAAATTTTGGCGGATGTGATGAAAAATTGGGGAAGAGAATGGTATTTTCATTCTTACTAATTATTGATTCCTGTTGTTTTTTATTAAGATTTATATAAGAATTACCAATATATTTATTTATAGGCAAAATTTAAGAAAATCAATAGAGGAAAATGCCGATTTAGGTCATCATATTATTATTAAATCTTGCAAATTTAATGCAAATAATTTCAATGTAGTCATACACGGAGATGTATGGACTAGTAACATTTTATTTAAACGTTGCAGTTTTACTGGTAATCTTTGTGGTGTGAAGTAAGTATTTTTTTCACATGAATGTATATAATATATTACATGTATTATCAATTGATGAGACATCTAGATTTCATTAAAAAAATATATAATCAAAGCCTGCAAATTTAAACTAGAATTTGAAAAAATCGTCATTGTATTCGCTAACTTACACATACATCTCGTAGACTTTTTTTCTACACCTAGTATTTGGCTTGTCTGCTATACAACTTCTTGCCGTCCATTATAGTGCCGATCTCCTTCCTTGTCATGGGAAGCATGCCACACTTTTTTTTTTTTTTTTAGCTCTACAGCCCTTGTAGGGCCCTGGCTTCCTTAGTCATTTTCCTCCAGTCTTCTCTCTCTTTTGCCTTATACCTCCATCGTGTTATGCCCAGCTTGGCAATAATCTTCTTCCACTTCCTCAATCCACCTTCTCCTCGGTCTACCGACCTTTCTTCTTCCTTCAGGTTTATTTCTGTACAACTTACTTGTAGTACTATCCCTATCCATGCGCTCTACATGTCCCAGCCAGTCAAGTCTTTTCCCTTTAATTTCAGCTACTATGTCTGGCGACGCGTAAAGCTCACTGAGCTCCCTGTTTTTCCTAATGCTCCAAACTCCGTTCTTCAGGTTAGGGCCAAATATTTTCCTTAAAATCTTCCTCTCCCAAACCCTTAGCATGTTACTAACGCTCCGGTTCAGCAGCCATGTCTCTGATCCATAAATTACAACCGGCCGAATAATAACTATAGATATGGAGTTTGTTCTTATGTGAAATGGCCTTTGACTTCATTATCCGGCTCAATGCAAAGAAGCATCTGCTACCTGCAGCCAACCTCTCTTGAATTTCACTTTTCACATCCCGCTGCTTTGTGAATATGGCTCCCAAATATTTAAATGTTTTAACATTTTCAAACTTATTTCCGTTGATGTTCACATAACTTAACCGACTTAGTCTGCTGTCAAACCTTGAAGCTAACATGTACTTGGTTTTGTCACAGTTTACTCGTAGGCCAACGGACTTTGCCTCTTTTTCTAACTGCTCATAGCTCTCCTCCAAAGCTCTAAAAGTCCTTCCAACTAATATGACGTCATCCGCATACGCCAAACACTGGATGGATCGCTCAAAGATCGTACCATTCGGGTTTACCTTAATACTTCTGATGACCTTTTCTAAACTAAGGTTAAACAATATGGTTGACAGAACATCACCTTGTCGCAGTCCTCTATTAATGTTAAACAGTCTTGAGCAGCCACCTTGTACTTTCACTTTTGCTGATGAGTTATTCAAACACATCTTCACCAGATTGCTCAGTTTCATAGGGATACCAAACTCCTGTAGAATTTCAAAAATCTTGCTCCGAAACAGACTGTCGTATGCTTGTTTAAAATCTATAAACAAGTGGTGTAGATCGATGTTATATTCATAACACTTCTTGTGTAACATCCTCATTGAAAAGATGTGGTCGATAGTCGATCTATTCCTACGGAAGCCAGCCTGGTAGTCACCCAATATCTTTTCGGAATACTGCGTCAGTCTCTTTGCCACTAATTTCGCCATAATCTTGTACACAATGGACAACATGGCTATTCCTCTGTAGTTTTCGCACAGTGTCCTCTCTCCCTTTTTGAAAATCGGACATATAACTGCTACAGTCCATTCCTCTGGCATCCTTTCCTTCACCCAAACATCTACTATTAACTTGTAAATTCTTTCCCAGAGTAGATTGCTTCCTAGTTTTATCATTTCAGAGACTAAACCATCAATTCCCGGTGCCTTATTATTTTTTAGCTCCATTATAATTTCATCGACTTCCTCTTTTTCCGGATATTCTACATAATCCTCTTCATCAGGTGGATCGGGCTCCCTTTGTGTATTTCCCTCCTCAGGCATCTCATTATCCTCCTCATCTTGCATATTTAGGAGCTCTTCAAAATACTCCGCCCATCTATTCCTAACATCCGTTTCCCCTCCAATCAAGTTACCATCTTTTCCTCTGCAGAACTGAATACTCGGTTGAAAACCTTTTTTCTCCATCTTAACAGCAGTATAGAATTCTTTAATTCTGCTATTTACTCCATCATCCTCCATTCTCAGTAACTTCGTCTGCTCGAATTCCCTCTTCTTTTTCCTACATATCTTGCTTACCTCTCGCCTCTTTACACTCCCTTTACTTGTCAAATTTTTCAGGATACGACTGACTCGCTCTATTAGGGGTTCCTAGATGATTTAACACAAGAAACTAGTAACTCATAATTTTCTTTTGTAAGAAAGTGTAGTTTCAAAGTTCCACTCAAAATTCTTTCCCCACATCTTCACTATTATCTATCTACATATTTAAGCCTTGATAAAGACAGGAAAGTCTGTCGAAACGTTAGCATAATTGAATGGTTTCTTTCTTGTCCGATCCTCACCAAATTTCTTTATAACATAATTCACCAACAAAAAACAAATACTTAAATATTACTTAATATCAAAATAATAAAAGATAGATTCCCAAAGTTCATCCAAATTATTATGGCGACGAACATTCTTTACTTTTAACCGCAGTGCTCTCGCAGTATTTTTTAAATGTCTTCTCTCTTTCTTCTTATTGCTCTCATAGGAAGTATTAGGTCCGTAACAGACATTCGGATTTCAATTTGGAAAACAATAATTAGTTGGGATTTAGAACTGTAGTAAGAAATAGTCTTAAATCTAACAGATTTTTTTTTTTTAAATAAGGGATATCACGTTATAATAAAACAGTTGAATGACTTATTCCTATACACATTTCTTTACAGATTTTTAGATTTTCAAGAAGGTCATTACAATTCCTTTGCCATTGATGTACAATATTTTCTGCATACTAGTGTACAAGGAGTTGTTCGAAAAACTCATCATGTAGAAATGATGCTCGCCTATCATGAATCATTAGTTGATACTTTTAAATTATTGAATTATAAACCGGAAAAGCTGCCTACATTGAATGATATACTAGAGGAAGTAGAACAGAAAAAAATCTATGGCGTGATTAATAGTATATTTTTATTGCATTTAATGCAAGCAAAACCAGAAGAGGCTATAGATATTGAGTATTGGTTGCAAGGAAACGAAGCAAATGATATTACATTTTCTGAGCACTATGAACATAAAGCAAAAGAAATACTTGAACCATTTTTGAATGTTGATTTAAAATGTTATATATGAATTTTTATTAATATTGTATAAATGTGTATACATTTAAATAAAGTGTACATACTTCAAAATAACAATAATATTGCTGCTGCCTTTTATTAAATTCCTTGATTAAACTTTCCAGAACATTTCCTTAAGCCACTCAATAACAATAATAAATTGTTTTAGAACGTTTATGTGTAATATAGTTAATTTATCGTAATTTGAATCGTAATCTATGAAAAATGGCCTTAACCAATTTTAGATAAAAACAAAATTGAAAAATAGTTCCAAAAAGTTAAGAGATACTATCTGGTTGCTATTTTTTGAAATAACTGTTTTTATAAGCTGATTTTTTTGGATTAATCTAAAAAATAAGATATTATATATATATTTATAAAGATCTGATTTTTGTTTATTTCAAACTAGAAAGGATAAATTAAAATAAATTTATTGTATTTAGTATTTAAATTTATTATATAAAATAAAATACACTTATAATGGGCTTGATACAATAATTATTTCAAAATTTTAGTATGAATTTATTGTGGATAAAATATAAATAACTAACAATGAATTGAGCCATACAATTAAGAATATTTAGGTAAGTGGCATATTATTAAATAATGCTTAAATCGTTTTATATGATTCGTCTGCAGAACCACAGGATCCTCCACAGAAATATCTGGAAACCTGTAAAAATTTCAACATATTCAATTATTTTCTTAAAATCTTTTATTGTGCTTTTATAACAATGACCTTAGTAATTTAAGATTCATCAGAGACATTTTCTGTGGTAGCCTGCTTCATTTTGTGGTCATCGACCGGTTTCGGGCGTTCGCCCATCTTCAGGATGCGTTTTTAAGACAGCGTGACAACACAGACTTGCACAGAGCAAGTGTGAAAAACTAAGTTTGCTCTGTGCAAGTCTGTGTTGTCACGCTGTCTGAAAAACGCATCCTGAAGATGGACGAACGCCCGAAACCGGTCGATGACCACAAAATGAAGCAGGCTACCACGGAAAATGTCTCTGATGCTTTCCAGCTCTGCGGAACCAACCACCACCACAACTAATTTAAGATTCTTAACATATCAAGATTCCATTTTTTTTATTTAGTTATTTTATTTGCTTTAGGTATGAACAAGATGGCCGATTTGTTCGTCAAGTAGAAGCTAGAGCCGTATGGAATGCTATAATTGAATCACAAGTAGAAACTGGTGTACCATATATGTTATATAAGGATTCATGTAACCGTAAATCAAATCAACAAAATTTGGGCACAATTAAATGCAGCAATTTGTGTACTGAAATTATTGAGTATACTTCACCGGATGAGGTTAATTTTTTTTATTTCTTTAATTGGTACCTTTTCGGTATCATAATAATGATATGTGTCCCAACTTATTTTTACTTCTGTTTCTGATAACTATAGGTTCTGATTACTTCAGAATTTCTGAACTCATCAAAACATATTCGTGAAGGAAGGTAATTCTTTTAAAATCTTATACGAACTAGCATCGATAGGATTGTTTTCGTTAGATTATGCAGAAAGCGCTCAGGAAAAAGATCTGACACATACTTTGTCGTTCCGAAATAGATATTCGGTTTTGGACGGATCTTAATTGATAAGGTTGCAATTATATTTCTATAAAAATAATCTGGTTGTAAAGTTAGTATTGCGTTCGTTTAAGTGTTTAAAGAATTACGCTCCTGTGAGGAATATGTTTTAATGCCCTAAATATCGAAGTAATTATCACAAATGTTTTTTTTCCGATATTTATTGTGCTAAGTGTATTGTTATACAGGTAGCTGTTTGTAATTTAGCTTCAATAGCATTAAATAAATTTGTTAGACAAGATAAAAGTTATGATTTTAAAAAATTGAAAGAAGTAACCAAAATTGTTACAAGAAATCTCAACAAAATCATCGATGTTAACTATTATCCCATAGTTGAGGTAATAATCATTAATTATTGGCTAATATAGTTTAAAAAAAAAAATTATTACAAAAATCAAATAATATTTTCAATTTCAATATCAGGCGAGAAGGTCAAATATGTTACATAGACCGATAGGAATTGGAGTTCAAGGGTTGGCCGATCTTTTCATACAAATGAGAATACCATTTGAAAGTGATGCTGCGCAAGAATTGAATAAACAAATTTTTGAAACAATATATTATGGTGCTTTAGAAGCAAGTTATGAATTGGCTCAGTTACATGGAACTTATGAGACTTATCAGGGATCGCCGGCCAGTAAAGGGGTAATGAATTGATTGTACAAATTTCTTGCATTCTATAAATTTTATTTTTTACTACACAAAATTAGTTCATTGTTTTTTTTTTTTTTTTTTATCTCCGGTAACTTTCTTTTCTAGATCCTTCAGTATGACATGTGGAATGTAACACCATCAACTCTATGGGATTGGGCGACGTTAAAAGAAAAAATCGCCGAAAATGGTCTAAGAAATTCACTTCTTTTAGCACCAATGCCTACAGCATCTACTGCACAGATTCTTGGCAATAATGAATCTTTCGAACCGTTCACTACAAATATCTATACTAGAAGAGTTCTATCTGGAGAATTTCAAGTAATTGGCTGATTTTATTTTTGTAAAAATAGAAAGAAAATACTAAATATTGCAGTCAAGTTTTAAGACTTAGTAAGAACTTAAGGCCATTTTTTTTTATCTAGAGTGGAAGAAGGAGGTTAAATAACTTGGGGTAACTCTGGATAGTAAGCTTCTATGGAATAGGCATGTTGAAATAACTGCCAGTAAAGCTACTCGCGCTCTCATGGTGTGCAGGAGGGTGGCGAGCAAGTCCTGGGGATGCCCTCCTCGAACTCTTATTTGGATGTACACTATGATGGTGAGACCTATTATCACCTATGGCGCAGTAGCATGGTACAGCAGAGCAAAGCTCGAGAAGGTCAAGAAGACTCTTGACAAAGTACAGCGCCTTGCGTGCCTATGCACGACGGGAGCTATGAGGACGTGCCCTACAGCCGGGATTGAGGTTATTCTCAATCTCACACCGCTCCACCTAATGGTGGAGCGAGTGGCGAAGGGAGCCCTCCTCAGAATCTCTAGGGAGGGCATGGGGAGATGTGGCCTGGGGGGTGGGAGGCGAATGCCTCCTTCTGCAGGCTCCCTCCCCTGGGACTTTCCTAGAGATAGCATGACTAAGAAATATAGCTTCGTTAGGAATTTTTCTACGAAGCTAAGTACGAAAGGAGAGTGGAGCGATGGATCCGCCCTGGACAGTATTAGCAAGCATGCCATTAAGTGGTACACAGATGGGTCTAAGACCCTCGAAGGAACCGGGGCAGGGGTGTTGGGCCTAGAATCAAACACTCAGAGCCCATGGGCAAGTTTCCTAGCATCTTCCAGGCGGAAATCTACGCTATTGGAAGGTGCGCTCAGTTGAACCTCGATCGGGGATATCGGAATCAGGAGATAGTTATCCTATCCGACAGTCAGGCGGCCATTAAAGCACTGAGCTCTTACGTACCCAGTTCTAAAATGGCATGGGATTGCCTAGGCAAACTTAATGAACTAGGCAGGAGCAATAAAGTTACCCTGCATTGGGTGCCGGGACATGTCGGCGTGGAAGGTAATGAGGCAGCTGACGCCCTGGCAAAGGAAGGCGCTGTATCTCCTCTTATTGGGCCAGAGCCCTTTTGTGGAGTCAGTGACCAAGTATTTCTAGAAGAAATCAAGAAGGAGGAGGTGGCTAAAAGAGCTCGTCTCTGGAACACCATCCCGGGACTGAGGCAGGCCAAGGTCTGTCTGGGCGGTTATAACCAGGAAAGGTCGAAAGCCTTCATCAGTCTGAGTAAGAATAGGATCCGTATTCTTACGGGATTCCTTACGGGGCATTGCAGACTCAGGGGGCACCTAGAAAGCTTGGCCTAGTAGGTGACGGCATATCAGATTCTGTGGAGAGGCGGAGGAAACTCCGATACATCTCCTCACGGACTGTGATGCCGTCATTCAAAGAAGATTTAGTAGTCTGGACCGGGGGAGGAAGAAATACCTACCCTAGAACCTTCCAGGATCCTGAGATTCCTCAGGGAGTTAAACCTGGAGAGGGTGCTATAGATGAGCTAGCTCATCTTAGGCACCAGAGGGGGATACAATAGATCAAGAAATGGTCGCGGTACAGAACCCTTGGTAAAAAAAAAAAAAGCCATTTTTTTTGTGTCTGACAAGGATTTTGTTTTAATATTGTAATAATAACAGGTTAATACAGCGATTTAACATAACTTTATACAGGTAACACACTAATACAAGTGTGTATAGATACACACTAATTATATTAGATCACAATAAATCCCGCTGAAAAAACAAACAAAATATAATTAGGTAATTGAAGATTTAAAAATTCTAATTATATTTGCTATTTTACAGGTGGTAAATCATCATCTCCTCAGGGATTTAGTGGAACTGAAACTTTGGAATGAAGATATGAAAAATGAGTTAATTAAAAATAATGGTTCCGTTCAGGTAATTTTTTTTTTTTTTTAAGGCGCGTCAACATCTATGGTCATCAGGTATGTTTATTCGGGTGTTAAATTTGATAATAAAACCTCTAGTTTTTTTTGTATCTGTAAATCTATAGTCGACCGTAAAAATAATGACAGATTAATTAAATCAAATTCTGACTGAATGTACATTTTGCCTAGTCGAAATGTAATTATTGACCAAACAAGGTCTATAATTTCACATTAAGGTTTAATTTTCTTGGTTAATTAGTGTTTAATCTTAATCTAAATAAATAAAAGAGATTGATCGATGATCGGTATTTAAAGACTTGATTTACCTTGGAATGGTTATATTTGGCTTAAATTTTATGATTAGATTCACAAATTATTGAATTCTGACACAATACTGTCATGATACTCTGCTCAATTTCCATAAGGTTTGGTTTATTTGGAAAGCATGAAATCTTGAATTCCAAAAATTCGTCCTTAACTTTAATTTCCCACGGTACGAATAAATAATATAGGATCGAAAACGTCATTTACGAGATGTATTGAACAAAGGTTGTCAAAAGAACAATTACATAACAAAAACAGTTTTTTCAAGTAAGTTTTAGTATTTTTAATTCTCATATCTCATTTACTAGTGAAACCAGTTTCAATTGTCAAGCTAAGATTAAAACATTTACATTAAGATATGTCAGCGCTTTAAGATTTATTGACTTATGAATATTGGTAATCGATTTTGATTTCTGTTTATTTTAAAATATTGCATAATCGTAAATTCCTTAAAATAAATAGTAAACTGAAAACAAAAACTTTACTTATAGAACATCAAAGGAATACCAGACGATTTGAAAACTTTATATAAAACAGTTTGGGAAATTTCACAAAAAACTATATTAAAAATGGCCGCCGACAGAGGTGCATTTATCGATCAATCGCAGTCGTTAAATATACATATCGCTGAACCAAATTATGGAAAATTAACTTCTATGCATTTCTACGCTTGGAAACTTGTAAGTATCTAGAGATTATTTTTGAGAGGATTAAAATTATTGTTGACAATTATTTTCAAATTTTATATGATTATCTGAAGATTTTCTTTGTTGGCCGTTAGTTGTAATATGAAAAACAAGAATTTGTTGGCTTATCGACCAATTCAAGGGAAAAAACAAAAAAGTAATTTTGTAATTGTTTTTTAATAATTAACAAGTTCGACGTTTCGACAAAGTTTGTTTGCCTTCTTCAGGAACAAAACAAAAATATAGAGAAAAATTATAACACAAAACACAAATCAAAAAAACAAAAAGCAAAATATATAGGTGCGATTACTGTGGGACTGCTTAGTCTGTAATGAAAGGGTGTGTGTTGTAATGTAGAAAGCCAGAAGAAGGGGGGACCGTTATGTAAGTACCGTTATGTGTGGAGAAAGTTAAGTATGAAATGGGGGTAGAAATTATTATTATTTTTTCCTTCTCTCGGGATTTTTTAAGGGAACAGAGGATATAATTGTAATGGGAAGAAATTAGGTCTTTGTCTTTTTTATGATTAACGGGGTTAGGTTGGAGATGGATGTATATGGACTCCATCCTTACATCAGGTTTTTGTTTTGTTCCTGATTATGGACAAGGAGTCGCTTGGTGTAATTGGGCTGGGTAGCGAGGAAGCAGGATTATGGAAATCAAAAGTATGGTTCAAGGATAGAGCGTGCTTGGAAAGTGCTGTACTGTCTATTTACTTAGAAGTAATGTCGTATTTGTGCTGTTTGAGTCTTTTGTGTAAATATTGTGAACTTTCTCCTACATTGGAAGCATTGCAATTGGGAGTAGAGCATTTCAAGTTATAGACCGTCTCACATGACGATATTATCGTCACTAAGGCAGACAAAGGCAACTCCACTGTCATTATGGACAACCATGATTACATTGACAAAATGACTAACCTCTTCTCTGCGTCTAATACTTACTCTCTTTTGGACAGAGACATCACCGCTAAGCAGCAAAACTTATTCAACCAGCACATAAAGAAATTGAAAAATCTTGGCCACATTGATGCAAACACTTATTACAGACTTATCAACCATCTCAGTAAACCTCCTCGTGCCTGTGGACTGCCCAAAATTCATAAGCCCCTTTGCCCTATTCGTCCCATCATCTCCTCCAATCTCAGTAAATTCATTCTTCGCGCTCTTCAACCTTTTAGTTCCCAAAACACTTACGACGTCAAAAATGCCTTCGATTTCATTACGAAAATAAAACCCATAACAATCCCCCCCCCCCAATACTTCTTGCTTTTTCTTGATGTCACCTCTCTGTTTACGAACATTCCACTTGACCTAGTTATCTCATTAGTTTCTCTCAACTGGCCATCAATTCATCCTCAACGACTATCCCACGAGATCTTATTATTGAAACACTTGACCGGTGCTGCAAATCAGGATATTTTGTCTTCCAAGAGCGCTTGTATCTGCAAAAGGACGGCTTGGCCATGGGCAGTTGTCTTGCTCCTTGTCTGGCCAACATTATTATGAATGACCTTTTAGATAAAGGCCTTCCAAATCTTGGCTCCTCTACTTCTCATATTTTTAAATATGTTGATGATCTTTTCCTTGTCGTCAACCCAACAGATACATCAAAGATTCTTCAGCATTTCAAGTCTTACCACAACAAACTACAATTCACTATTGAAAAAGAACATAACAACAGACTTCCTTTCCTTGACACACTCATTATACGGAATCCCGACAATACCTTAACTTACGATTGGTACACTAAACCTACTTACTCCGGACGCCTTCTCCACTATCTCTCTAACCACCCTTTCCAACAAAAATTCAACACAGCCAAAAATCTAGTTCACCGGGCTATCTCCCTTTCTCACCCTACTTTTCACAAGAAAAAATTAAAAAATCTAGGGAAATCCTTGCCTCCAACGGGTACCCTCCCCATATAATAAACAAAATCACTAAAAATTCCGCTTCACCTATATCCGTACATAGGTTACCCAGTCAAAATCTTATCAATAACCCACCCATCTATAATCCCTTACACATATCAATTCTGTCTCGCAAAAAATCAACAAATCCCTTAAGAAACACATTCCCAATCTCACCATAGGCTTCACCACTTCAAACAAACTTTACAAACTCTACTCCAACTTGAAGATCCTTTTCCCATAACCAACAAAACTCACGGTCTATAACTTGAAATGCTCTACTCCCACTTGCAATGCTTCCTATGTAGGAGAAAGTTCACAATATTTACACAAAAGACTCAAACAGCCCAAATACATTACTTCTAAGAAAATAGACAGTACAGCACTTTCCAAGCACGCTCTATCCTTGAACCATACTTTTGATTTCCATAATCCTTCAATCCTCGCTACCCAGCCCAATTACACCAAGCGACTCCTTGTCCATAATCAGGAGCAAAACAAAAATCCTATACGGAGTCCATACACATCCATCTCCAACCTAACCCCGTTAATCATAAAAAAGACAAAGACCTAAGTTCTTCTCATTACAATTATATCCTCTGTTCTCTTTAAAAATCCCGAGAGAAGGAAATTATAATAATAATTTCTACCCCCACTCCATACATAACTTTCTCCACACATAACGGTACTTACATAACGGACCATACATAACAGTCCCCCCTTCTCCTGGCTTTCTGCATTACAACACACCCTTTCATTACAGACTAAGCAGTCCCACAGTAATCACACTTATGTATTTTGTTTTTTGTTTTTTTGTTTGTGTTTTGTGTTATAATTCTTTTTCTATTTATTTTTGTTTTGTTCCTGAAGAAGGCAAACAAAGTTTGTCGAAACGTCGAACTTGTTAATTATTAAAAAACAATTACAAAATTACTTTTTTGTTTTTTCCCTTGAATTGGTCGATAAGCCAACAAATTCTTGTTTTTCATATTTCAAATTTTATGTTTGTAGGGTCTGAAAACTGGAATGTATTATTTACGAACCAAACCAGCTGCTCAAGCTATACAATTCACCGTGGACAAGTCGAAAACTAATCAAACAGTTGAAAATGGTAACAAATCTTTGGAAAATGGTAAAACTGATATGGCAGCATACAATATGGCGTCCATGGTTTGTTCGTTAGAAAATAAAGACGAATGTTTAATGTGTGGTTCATGAATTTTTGTAATTTTTAGTTTGTATTAGTGTAAATTATATTCATATGGGCATTTCATGCATTTTGTTACAATTTCTTTCTTTTTCTTTGTTTATATAAATATTTTTTCACTTTGCATTTAGAATTAAAATGTCCAGGTATACTTTATGTGATGATTTTGTTAGTATTACTTAGTTATTTGAATAAATTAAACATATTTTGAAAAAAGTGATTTTATTGCATACTTCCGAATTCTTTCCTTTTCTTCCTGGTTTCACTGAAACAGAGAAACTAAATATATAGCATAAATTGAATTAAAAAGAAGACAAATACTATTATTTGCCCGACAGCTTAATTTTGCGTTACAAAATAATTATATAAATAATATTACAGAATACGTACAATTTAAAATAAATGTCGATTATTAAGTATTACGATAATTCGGTTTTAGTCGTCAGTCTGTTTTCTGTCTGAGTTGGTGGTCTGTTCTAGCTTCTGCAGTTGGTAGTTTGTTTAGAAATCTTAAAGCTATCCTGCTTATGAGTCTTGATTTTTGGCATTTTCAGCTCCTTGTGGATTTGTCCGTTTTGTACGAACTACGGTGCTTCCAAGACGGTACGCATTACTTTATTTCACAATACTTATAACTTGCAAATTGTAATATTTTAGTCGCCATCTATATGCGGCAGATGTTGCTAGTAAGTATAGTTGTATAGAGAAGTCTGGAGTATTGCGGTTTCACTGACATCGCAATTAAGGGATAGGAGCTATCAAAAAAGTTGAAACGCCTCCCTTAATTTTTGTATTGAGTCCAGTTAGTTATATTTTTTGTTGGTTTCGTCCATTTTCTTCCACTTATGTCAATGTTGTTAATTTTTGCTGGATGCAATCTAAGAGGGGTAAAAATAGTGCCTTTCTCTAAGGAAGTTTTTATGTCATCTATAAATAAATAAATAATAAATTTCTGTCTTTATGAAATATTACATATTACAGGGAGTCTGGTTTGTTTTGACATACATATATAAACAAAGAAAAAAAGAAAACATTCTTAGATTAAAATGAAATAAGTAAGCAAATAAATACCTGAGATAACTAAATAAATACAAATCTACTCATTAAAAATAAAAGATCTTAATTTCAAAACCCCACTAATGAAATAGTATACATGGTTGCATTTTTCTGCACTATTAATGTCCAAAATATTTGATACATTGTCTCTTAAGGAGGATTGTGGCAAAATATAATTTCTAAGGAACCTTTCTCTATATGGGTTATATACTGGGCATTCCAACAAAATGTGATCAAGGGTTTCCAACTTGTACATGTTACAAACAGTGCACAGTTCCTCTATATTTATTGAGTACGATGTGCCATTAATAAACAGTTTAATATGAGTTCTATTGCATAATCTTAGTTGTATAATAGCCCTTTGCTTTTTGATTGGCATATTTGAGACAAAATATACCATGGCCAAATGGGCACAGAGACCTATATATCTCGTTATAACTGCTGTTCATAATTCTGTATGCGTCTTCACTGAGATCACGATTGGCCCATCTCTCCAGTATATCGTTATATTCTCTCCTTACAATACTTAAGTCCGAAAAATAGGAAATATCTACATAGCCCAGTGAAACGAGAATATTATTCAAGTGGTACACCCAACCATAACAAGAAGCCCGACAATTACAGTTTAAAGAGACAAGCAAATATTCGTAACATTTTATGGGATATTCGTCAGGTGACATTGTTAGTAATTGAGTCCACCAGTTCAGTACCCGTCTGAGAACTGACAAACTGAGAGAATGGCAACCCATTTCCATACGAATGTCATCTATAGCTTCAGTAAAGTGTATAATGTCTTGAGAGAAAAAGGGTATCATGTGCGTAAATTGCAAGAATAGAAGTAAAGTAATGCCTATTTTTTCAAGCAGGTCCAACTACCAAATTAGGTGTTGTGGACTACTTTACTATTAACATTATTTAAACGAAACAAAATTTAGCAGTTATACGCGGAATTTGAACTGGGAATGTTCCGCTTACAAATCCATGTCATAACTACTATATCACCGCCCGCCCCCAAGAATAGAAGCATTGAATGTAGGAGTAACGTGTGCAAGATCTGAACCCTGAGAAACACCGGCCATGATTAACATAAGGGTTGGGGGAAGAACATCGAGATAGTAAATTTGCTTTTTTATTTTATTATCTTTACAAATTATTATGGGCCAGCTCGCTTTGAATTTTGCCTTAAAAGAAAATACTTTTATTGTTTTCGAAAATTTAGTGTACAAGAAAAAATATCGTTTTGAGAACTTTATGAACACATTACATTGTGAGAAAAAAATACACCTATAAACTTATTGTTCTCATAAATTTTATAACCAGTATTAAACAAGTTGGAAGTTACTTATTTGATTAAAAAAAATGTCATTATTAAACGACTATTTCGTGGTCTTATCGATTATTACACGACTATCGATTCTTCAAATGTACCATCTTCGTAACTTGTAAACTGTGAGGAAGGTTTCAATATCAGTACTAGGCGACGTTATCATAATCAATGAAAGTAGTAGAAAATTAGTAATTTTTGTATGGTTATTTATATTTAAGTTTTTAGTACACTTATTTACTATGGAGCGAAAAGACGAGGCTCGTTTGGAGGTAATAAAGTAATGAGAATTAGTTGTCTTTGAAACTTGAGGTCCGTGTTTTCTTTAATTTCATTGCTTCATAGATGTACGATGAAGGAAATGACTTAGGACAAATGGATGGAACTCTAAGCGGTTCGCTGCCACAAAACGTCACTAATGGCCCAATGGAATTTAACACACTTGATGAACCTATAAGTGATACAATTGTAAGTAATTGTCGTAATAAGATTTGTTAGGATCGTTAATTTGCGTAGAGGTAACTAAAATCTTTTCTAGAAAAGAGATTTGAAAGCAGTTGGAACAAAATTTAAGCATGTATTATATCCTAAGGAAAAAAAGGCTTTACTTAAAGAATGTGAGTACCGTTTTCTTTTGTATTGCCGCTGCAATTTAAATAATAACAAAGATGTTTTTCTAAGCATTTCTATGTTTTGCCAGACTATCTTAATAAGCATTATCTTTACAGGGGATCTTTGGGGACCTCTTCTGCTGTGTACATTCATGGCCATGTAAGTAGGAATATTTCAGTTATTTTTTGTTTTGATTTGAATTTCTACAAGTAAACAATTGTTTAAAAAAAACGTTAAACTGATTGTTTCAATTTGGATAGGGTACTACAAGGTACTGAATCCGCAGATTCGAATGACGGTGGTCCTGAATTTGCCGAAGTATTCGTCATTGTTTGGTTAGGTGCAATTGTAGTTACAATAAATTGCAAACTTCTCGGCGGAAATATGTAAGTTATTAAACATTTGGATATACTAATAATTTCTAAGGTTTTTGCAGAAGATAAGTTTACCTTTCATGTTTTTATAGATCCTTCTTTCAGAGTGTATGCGTTCTTGGTTATTGCCTTCTGCCGACTGTCATTGCGTTGGTTGTTTGTAGGCTTATATTGTTTATGCATCAAACTGATTTATTGTTTGCCCTCAGATTTTTAGTTACTATGCTAGGATTTGCTTGGGCTACGTTTGGTAAGTTTAATATTTTTCTACCGAATGTTTATATTTTTTTCATGCGTTGTTAAAAAATAAAGGTCTTATAAGTAAAAATATCTTTATCAAAAACTGTTAATACACACTAAAGAGTTTTTCCTCAAATTTCCAGCTAGCATGGTGTTCCTGGGCGATAGTCAACCACCTGGTAGAAAAGCATTGGCAGTATATCCAATATTTTTATTTTACTTGGTTATATCCTGGCTTGTACTCTCACACACGGTCGAATCTTAAGTGTGTGTTCACCACTATTTTATAAATTTGTTTATTTGAATTTGATAAAGAAAAAAAAACATTGTGCAACTAAAAAACATTCTTTATGGAAGATCGAATTATGTTTAGTTCTACGACTGTAGCTTGGTAAAACATTAAAAGTTGTCAAGTTTATTAGTAATTCTGGATTAAAGTGCTGTAAACTATGTAAGATACCACAAGTGTTGCAAAACAAAACTTGCGAAAGTGATGCATCGTAATTAATATCGCATTAAGCCCAAAAATATTTTTCCAGTTTCATTATTATTCATAACCTAAAACTATTTTATTAGAATGTAAAAAAAAATATTTAGAACTAGAATACTTATTTCGTCAACTTGTTTCGTAAACTTAACTTTTTTTTTGCCATCTTATGATTGTTGACCAACCATGCGTGAGATTTCGCATAAATTAAGCCTAATATGTCTTGCACCTCATTTTTGGATGATTTCGTTTTGTATATTGCAGACTATTATTTGACGAACAAAAATGACGAAGGAAGGGCATACTGTAATTTAAGTGAATTCACTCGCAATGGCTATCTTCTTTTCATGTTTAATTGTAATGGTATATTATTATGAGCATTTTGTAGCTTATTTTGCCGTAAAAATTTCCCAGCAGTAGTCATTATTAAATGCTATACTATCTCTATTATTCATTCATTTGTTTTTATCTAAAGATTAAAAGAATCCATGAAAACGAACCAAAAGACGATCTGCATTTTTTTATTTTATCGTATAGTTTGTATTCTCAAAACATAATTACCCAAATCAAAATATTCTGGTGGAAAAATTCTGACAGTACTTGTTGATGTGTTGATGACGTTACCTTTAAATTAACAGAACTTTTTTAGTTATTCTATCTCTTAAATTTAACTTCTGAAAGTTGCCAGATCATCTGGAAGAGTTGATTAACAGTATCTTCGAAGACTCTAAACAGTGAAGCATCCATCTATTGTTAATGAAGGTGAAACCTGATGAAAACGATGGACAAACATCCGGGAAGCACTTGGAATTATATTTAAGTAAATCAGTTCGAAGTTTGTCCTTTGCTTTATTTTGTCGCATCTTAATTTAAATAAAGAAAGAAAAAGGCGAAAGGAACTCTTGATTATAATTAACATCACTGGTGCTGCGTTTGTGGGAGCAATACCTATAGCAGTCAACCATTATTATTATTATTCTAGAACTTAAATTCATTCTTCAATTTTACAAAATATGTATTACAGACTATGGTTCATTGCAGGCAGCTAAAACATATGTATTGTAGAATTGGACTACTTTTACTATTTTTGCAACTTTTTTTTTCTATACATTCTCTAGACTTATTTATACTCAATTCATTGAATTTTTCTAAAAGTTCCATTAGAACTTTAAGAGAAATTTAGAATCCTTCATCCTGTCCAAAAGAAAGGACTACTTATATAAATATATTAAGTAACATGTGATTGTACGATATTTAAATTGTGTTTATGTGTAAAATTCTATGTAAAACTTTTTAAACAATATTGTTATTTTCAAAATAAAAAAATGAAAATAGATAATTTAAAGTAAGTAAGCAAACACAAACAACATTTATAACTAAAAGAGTATAATTTAAAAAATTTTGTTACGAAAATTTTTGTGTAAATATGTATTGTACATTTTGATCGAATTAAATGTGATTTATTTTATATATTTGTATTTTTATTTTTGTCAAAATAAAAATTTTCTTTGTTACTATTTTTCATTCCAAGTAGTTAAAAAGTCACACAATCACTCAAGAAGAGTTCAGAACTGAGGTAGTAGGCCTGAAATGATCTGACGTATCTGAGCAAAAATAGGTAATGTAGACTAAAGAGGCGCAACTAAAGATGCTGATCGACAAAAGTCGTATACTGACGATTCTGGGCCCCGACATCGAACTCTCCGCAAGGTTTAATCATGTTACACTAACAACGCAAATTTACTATACAGAAGTTACCTGTAGTAAATCACTATGGAATTCTTAGCCACAAGGATTGAGCGACAGCCATAATAATCTAGGGGGACTGCGACGCTAGATTACATAGACGTTTTAGAAGTCTATCTATAAACTGGGTGTTGAAGGAGCGACATACCCTCTAAAACCTTAGCAGATCAGGAAATTTATAAGGTCGAAATATTTTAAGCCGATAGTTTTCTCATCCTACTAGCAGCCACAGCACACGATCCAGTGCACTGTATCTTCCGAAGGAGGAAAAAAAAGTCCATCTTTAAACAGTTATATTAGACATTAGAACATGCAGTAAAATGGTACTTCCTGTTAAATGGTTTTGACTGAAACCTTGGGTTCTTATGAAAATTTTAAAGTTCTTTTCTATTATAAAACCATTTTATATCTAACACTTACTAAATCTATTAGAACAAATCTAAAAGTAAGTATTCCGATCTGATTTTCGAAATTACTCCTTAATCGAAAATAGATGTCTTGGGGACCAGAATGTGACTGTGTCTGTGCGAGTAAGTGTCTAAAATAATTCAAAAAGAAAAAAAAGGATTAGATTCTGCATTAGATCACTAGGCGATCCGAAGAGGATTCGGTCAAAATAGTTTAAAAGGAAGTACTAGATGTTCTTCGAAACCAATAAAAAATAATACCATGCTCATGGCAGTAATCAATCTAGAGAAAAATAAAAAAGCTGGGAATCAGCTCTGCAGCGAAGAGATACAGTTATTATTTAAGAATTGTGTTCTTATGGAAATATATAATAGTTTCGAGACAGAATTTTTGTAAAATCTGTGCAGATTTCGAGAAATGAAAAAAAAAACAACCATTCTATATCATACCTTAAGTTTAAGAAAAAGGATTAAAGATGGCCAAAAAAAGTACCGGTATGTTTAATCTTTCGAAGTAAAAGATTCGTACCGTGACTAGGACAGTAGAAAACAGGAAACGCTGATGAGATTGGATCTGATAGTGTCGACCAAATTTGAAAAGTCAGTCTGAGGAAACAGCTCCAAAATGAGGTTAACCGAAATGATACCGTATCTCAGACTTTCTCAGTTTTAGTAGGTTTGTTGGTATAGTTATGATGATAAGCACGAAAATATGTGTTGATAAAAACTACCTTTAGTGTAGGATTAGTTGGAAACTTCGTGAAATGCTTTAAGAGAGAAATCTTATGTTTTATACCATTTATTTTTAACATTATTTGGTAGATCTATGTATGTTCGCACACTTTTGGTCTTTACTATCTATTTAAAGAAATATGTGTAACATTTTTAACAAAATAATACAATCTATATAAAATAGGATTTTGGTTATACACTTTATATTATATATTCTATAATAGATTTTTACACAAAAAGTTTTTAAAAAAGTCTATTCCAAAAATATATTATATATATTTAACAAAAAAAAAAAAAATTAAAAACCATAATAATCAATTGGTAACAATAATAGTAACTTAAGTATTTATAAAATGTGACTATTGATATATATTTTTAGTGTGCTAATAATTCGGGTCCCATTTTTATAAATATCGTTAAAAAATTATTCTAGTACAATTAAAATAAAATCACTCTTCCATTATATGGAAAACAATGGCAAAAAAAAAGAAATAAATCCCCGCATTTTCCGAATCATAAACTTAACATAACAAAAATAGAATAATAATAATAACATTATAATAAATCAGTCACAATAAAATAGTTTTTTTTTTTTAATTCAAGATTTGTGTTTTTGGTTTAATTTAACATACACAAAAAATATAAACAATAATTTCTTTATTTTTTTGTTTGTTCTTTTGGTGAAAAATATTTATTACTTTCTTAATTAATGTTATTTATATGTATATTATATTTTGTACCGTTTAATAAAATTTATTATGTACATACATTCAACTAAAACCCCATTTTGAGTTCAATTAATTTCTTGCATACCAGAACAAATTGCAGGTCCTTTGTTCAGTAGACCATATCAGCCTTTGTTTCACTTATCTGAAAAAAGGTAAGTATGCTTATTATTATTGAAGTCAAATATGAATAAGAAGTAAAAAAAATCTGGTGTGAAACACTCTACGGTTTTCTCTTACTCTAATTAATACAATTTATCGAAGAAATTTTCTTTAAAATTACCACGTTACAATGTTTAGTTGGACTGACCATAGAAATGGTGGTAGGGATTTTACTTGAATAGCTGGGCGACCTTATGTGGAGCGCTCTAGGTCAAAAAAACCAAGGAAACTTGTGGCAAATTTAAATTGAAATAAACTGACAGACCGCCAATACCCCTCTCTAAAATCAAATTTTTTTCAGAAATACGTTACAAATAAAAATGATACATTTTTTATCTACGCAGCAAGCATTCCAAATTTAAAGAAAATTGTTTTAACCGTTTTCGAGAAAAATTCCAAAAAACTCAAAAAAACCTTTTTTGTAAAATCACAGTTACGGTTAACCGATTTTCTTCAAATTTGGAATTCTATCAATTCTTCTGATGTGAATGTAGGTAAAAACCATATATTATACTGAAGTGGTACTTTAGGGGAAAGCATAATGCTACTGCTCCCCCAGAACCCTCCAAAAAATCAATTTTCCAGAGGAAATGTTTCAAATAAAGTGATAGATGTAGATCTGCGCAGACAGTTTTCGTGAAAATCGCGAAAAACTGAAACAACCTATTCAGTAAAGTCGCACTTCTGGTTAATGGATTTTGCCCGAAACCTTCAAGATACGGGTGGTTTATCCATTAGGCGGAATATCAAGTATGAGCTTCCTGCAACTTTAGGCTTTTTAGGTCTTTACAGACACACTATATATATAAAACCCATCACTCGCTAAGAACAATTTTGTCGCAATCAGGGGACCTCAAAACATATATTTCCGGTGATAATTCAATTTCTAAAATTTGACACGATCACAATTCTTCCTCTTGCCAGGATTTAATAGAAAAGAACTAATACGACAATAGTGGCCCAAGAAAATGTTTAAACTAAGAATGTGCTGATGAAAGTTATTACAGCAGGTAAAGTCATGGATAAGGATGTCAAGGTGCCAAACTCTGAATCATTTCTCTTTAATGAAGATTTGATCTCTTAGGTGGCCTTTTTCGTGAAAAACCTTTGAGTTTACGGGTGGACACCACGCCACTGGTTTGCTAGAAACCGACGTTTCGCCCATATTGCAATGAGCCTCTTCAACTTCCAAGATGCAACGACCCTGAAGATGCGCATTGCAAAATGGGCGAAACGTCGGTTTCTGGCAAATCCGGCAAGTCAAATGTTTTTAATGAAGATGTTATGATTGTTTATATCACTTCACAAGCACAAAAAAACGAGCAGTTGTTAAATACTAAAAATGGTTTGCCGAAAACATAAGGCAGGTGAAATGAAATAAGACAGCTACGAAAATTATTAAAAGTTATTAATAAACTACACTCTCAGGATGTAATACTAAACTCCAAATACACTTTTGCAACTATTACAATCCACAAACTAAAACTACTAAAAATGTGCACTTAACCTATTGATAGTTTTTTTACTTTAATTTAACAATATTGATTAAATAACAGTCATAATTATGTGAAATGCAACTTACTAAATATGAACTGTTAATGTTTTTTGGTAATGTAGGTCTCCTAATGTTGAGATCAGTTGGCACGCTCGACATGAAGCTTGTCATGCAACTCTCTGCTGTACCTTTCAACAAAAAATTAATATAATTTTTTAGCTCTCTGTTAAAAACGATCTGAATTAACAATAATCATTTATCTGTTAGATATAGTTGTTATCTAATTGGAGGAAAAATAATGTTAATACGTATGAATAATAATGGGTAAAATTGATGCTATTGTGACAATTTTGCTAGTTACATTAATATAAATGAAACTATTTACCTTATACAATTAAGAAATACACGGGCAGTTTCACACACACAAAAACTATATTACCTGCCAGAAATCTAGCCATTCATACAGCACTCACATTAGCATATTAGTGTTAACATAATACATTACAGCAGATGCAGTACATCGCTACAGAAAATGGCTGATCGCTATGACTAATTTGGTTTTAACGCAGGTCCTTTTGGGCAGATTCTAGTTTTAAAACAAATATATTTA
Organism: Triatoma infestans; assembly: GCA_011037195.1. Taxonomy (NCBI): domain Eukaryota; kingdom Metazoa; phylum Arthropoda; class Insecta; order Hemiptera; family Reduviidae; genus Triatoma; species Triatoma infestans. Next base: position 131,775 of record JAAEAF010013689.1, read on the forward strand.
CTACATAACATTACTACTTTTCATGGGGCGGGTGTTGGCGTAGTGGTGATGTCAATATGGATTTGTAAGTAGGAGGTCCCCAGTTCGAGTCCCGCGTATAACTGTTAGATTTTATATTCCTTTAAAAAAATTTTAATAGTAAAATAGGTGCTTCCGCCCCCGTCCACAACACCTAATTTGGTAGCTGGGCCTTCAGCCCGCCTGAAAAAATAGGCATTACTTTACTTTTTTTTTTTACTACTTTTTCTTAACTTACAACTTCATTGACAAATTTTCTTCAAACACAATTTTCTGCGAAAAAAATGTCTACCACACAAATTTGACTCTATGTACAATAATGTTATTTAAGCGGTGGAAGATAAGTGTACAAAGTTAGAGAAAAACATTGAAGCTGTTTTTGAGAATAAAGCATGAGAAAGTGAGTTTACACTTCAGATTGACTAATTTTAAAGGAAGTCAATCATTGTCTTATTGTTTATCATCCAAATACAGACCATTCGCGAAAAACAATGTTTTTGTAATCAGGGAGCACCAAGACATGTATTTTCGGGGAACTCAATTTTGAAAATTTGGCACGATTGCAATACTTCCTCTAGAAGTAAGGAAAATAAAAATGCTCCATATGTGGTTGGGTCCGCAATGCTTAAATAAACTTTGGGATTTTATCCTCGTTTCGCGCTTCTTTTCAATACCGAAAATTAGCTTCCTGACAATTTTCCGATTCGCATTCATTAATATATTCATCAAGTTTATGTAGAGAACTGATTTCTTAGTATATGTTATATACTACTAAGCTCATGATTGACCTCCCCTTACAAAAATCAATATATAACTGTGTGAGTGACAGAAATTATTATAAGTTGAAGTCAACTTTCTACATAAACTAAATGAAACATACTATGGTGATGGATGAGAATCCAAAATTGGTCCAGAACCAATACAAAGAACCATGCTACAATGGATAAAATCCCAGATAAAAAACATTATATTTTTGTTTTTAAATTCTAATTTCATTTTATTTATTAATTTTTAGGAGTACTTGCGTTAAATGAGGAAGTATTTATTTGATTAATATAATATATTGTTTACAAATCGACAATAAAGCGTGACAATAGAGCTTCCTCATAATAATGGGTAAAATTGAATCATCCAACGAAATACTGATTTTTTTTTGGTGGAAATTTATAATAAGATTACTAAATTAAATGTTATATATTTTTATCAATAAACAGTAGCTAAAAGGACTCCTTCTCAAGGAGATTAAGAAAGTGGCGCTAGGTCGGGATTTATTCTAACCAATAATGTTTTCTTCCGACAAATAAGGAACAAAAGTAAATAAAAAAAAAAAAATTATCTTAATGAGGAGTTAGATAATATGTTTATGTTGCTTATCGTATTCAATTTTATTTTAATATTATTTGTAATAAAAATAACAAAACAACTTTGGGAGCGGTGTAATGATCACTTTAGTATGATTAATTGATAGCATTGAAAGGACATCTTTATTACCTTATCTTTATGATTAATTTATTATTGTTTTCAACAGAGCGGCTATTATCATCTTATTTTCTTTTTAATTAGTCAAAAATATTATTAAAGTGTAGGGATTAAAGAGAATAAGGTATTATTTTCTGGATTTCCCATACAACCGAGTTTATTTTAAATTTCAACAACAAAACACTTATAGAAGTGGGTCAATATTAACGCGTTTAACATTGTAAATTGATGTACCCACTAAACGCGGGCTAGATTACATTACATTGTTAATTGATTGTAAAATCGATGTGCCACTTTAGTGAATTTTTCTTTGTTTTTTTTTTCTTGATAATAGTTCTAACTTTCCTTTAAAATCCATATACTTCAGTCGTTATTATTTATTTATTTTTTTTTTTTGTGAAAAAAATTGCATGGAGTTTTGGAGAAGCAGTGTAATTTAGCGCAAGTCCGTCAATTTATATGCAAGATGTAACTATTGTAAAATAGATTCACTCTCATTTCTAACCTACGGTAATCATCAACTGGAAGTCATGATTTCTGACAGAGAGAAAGAGTGTGAAAGCACTATTCGCTGAAATGGTTTTACACACTTAGGCGACCATAGAATCTTTTGGTTTCAATGAATGTTTTTGGCCAAGTGTATGTGCCTCCATTGTATGCGTAAGTTTTTGTGAACAACACCTCTCAAATAAGAGAAAACATAGCTCAAACTTGATAATTTGTTCTAGGTAACTTTTTGACAGAAGTTTCGACCAAAATCCGTCAAACGACTCCAATTATTATTTTCTTTTTAGAGAATTATTAGAATTATTATTTTCTTTTGTGGAGAATCGATTAAACTAGATTACTTAAGGAAAATTGAAAAATGCAACGTTACTGAATGGTTTTTCTGAGATTTTTGAAAAACAGTACAACAATTTTTCTTTGAAAGCATATAAAGCTAAACTTTTAATTTAAAACATTTCCCGGCAAAAAATGGATTTTATGGAGATTCTGGTGGATTTCTGGCGTTGTGTGACCAGGGCTGCATAGTGATATAGAGGTAGCTCCAGGCCTAAAAATTCCTCCTATATTTATTGGTCCACTAATTGTATAGTAAAAATTACAAGTCTGATGAATATTTATAAATAAAAATTGTAATAAATGCTATTGTAACAAGAAAGTCGTGTCAGTTTGTTAATTGGCCCAAGTCGTATGCATTGTCCGTGTTTTTTACATTCAGTTATTCGTGATAAGAGGGGGTATTGTGATCGTGTCAAATTTTAGATATCGAGCTTTAGCAGTGAATTACAAAAAATGAGGTTCCTTGAGTCCGAAAAAATGGTATTTAGAAAATGGTCTGTGTATTGTGGGTTTAGAAAACAGTATATCTGAAAAACGAAAAATCGCAGAAAGTTCAAACTTGACATTTCATTTAGTTACCACCAAAGGATCCGATAGTGAGTTGTCTGGCAAAATTCAACCGAAACTACCACTTTACTGAATATTTTCGACAACTACTCCAACGATTGTCTTTAATCTGAGTGTATTAAATAAACATATAAAGAGCTACAACTTTTATTTGAAACATTTTTCAAATACAAAACTCATTTAAGGGTGGGGTTCCTCCATGCTTTTATCTAAATAATATTAATTAGAATTAAATATGTGGCCAAAATTCCGAGTTGGGAGAAAAACAGTTTATCGGCAGTAAATTTCTTTTGAACAGTTTTCTACAATTTCCTCCATAAAATTCTATTTAAAAAATCGTTGAAGAAATTTTTCGAAAATATAGCGAAAAACGATTAAGAAAAAATTTCGTAAAGTCGCACTTCCGGTTGGTGGATTTCGGCGGAAACCTTCGTGTCAGATGCGGTAACAGTACCGAAAGAGAATATCAGGTATTTGTTTTTGAGATATTTTGTTCACAGACACACAAGCACGCACAGACCATTCTCTAAAAACAATTGCAACTACGCAGGGTACAGGAGAACATGTATTTTCCGGTAACCACACTATTTCGAAAATTTCACACGATTGAATTTACTTCCTCTTACCTTCTGGTAAGAGGAAGTAAAATGAAAATAAATTTGAATAAGATAGTAATGTCCATTATTTTATCCGTCGTAGCATCCATATTAGATTTATTCCTGACCGGTTTCGGATATTCATCCATCGTCAGAGCAAATTCACCAAGTTTGTGTAGAGAGTTCAAAATTTGTGAACTCTCTACACAAACTAGGTGAATTTGCTCTGACGATGGATGAAATACCGAAACCGGTCAGGAATAAATCTAATATGCATGCTACGACGGATAAAATAATGGATGTTATCCAGCATTGCGGACCCAGCCACATTTTCAAGATAGTAATGCTTTTAGAAGGGGAGGCCTTCAAATAAAAGATTCTAATTGCAGTAATTTAGGTGATTCATCATTTGAATCGTCCACTTTCCTAAGAATTAACGCATTATTAAAATCGATGAAAGCTTTAATTTACCATGATTAAAAATATTATTAAGCCTATATTTTAATTTACTATTTATTGGATCCGCTTAGAATAAATAAGAGCAAATACAAGTATAAGAAAGTAAAATATAAAATAAAAAAATAATGTAAATAAAAGGAAATAAATAGAATGAAACTTACTTCCTCTTTTATGCCTCTTGGCCGACCTAAAAAAGCCAGATATTGGTCTGTCAGAGACACTGTACTGGTTATGAAAATCTTGTGTGCTAAGTTCATTCCTTAAGAATTTGGCAATTTCACTCCTTACTTCCCCGTTCATAAAACAATATAACACAGCTACCAGAAAACCCTGAAAAAAAAATGAAAAATAGAAAATAAAACTGGAGTAATCTCAAAAGGAAGTTTTTACTCAGGATGTAATTATGTAATATTTTTTTCATTATTCTAAGACATAAAATAAAAACAGAAGGAGATCTTAATGAAAAAATGATGCTGCAAACTTTGCAAATCCTGGAGTGTTCAGAGTAGGTGGCTAAAATAGGTCATCCACTAAGAATCTATGGGTCTATTGTGTCTTCCTATTTGTGTGTGTTGTAGAATATATAGCTGAGATTACCTGTCGATGGGCGTTTAAGTTCGTTCGACAGTCAGTAAAATATCTTTCTGAGCGTCAGACTAGCACACGTCACCGACACTAGCCGCAACATATCACCACACACAAAAAAATCTGGTGTGAAACACTCACACAACTTTCTCTTACTCCTGTTCTCAAAATTATAATTGACAAATGTTATAGTTTGTGTACCAAATTTATCGAAATTCGTCGAAAACTGAAAATACTGTTCAGTAAAAGCGCACTTCCGGTTTACTAATTTTCTTAAAACTCGGAATTTTGGCCATCTATTTATTTCTAATTCATTTTGTTTGGATGATAGAATTGTATAATCAATTAAGATAGCACTTTAGAGAAAAACATAACCCCATCCCTCCCCTAAAAGTGCCCTTAAATGAATTTCTCCAGAGAAATGTTTTAAATAAAAGATGTAGATCATTGCATGTTTGGTTTATACACATGTTTCAAGAAAATCGTCGGAGCCGTTTTTGAGAAAATCGCGAAAAAGTGAAGAAATCATTTAGTAAAGTGTTAAAATAAACGCACTTCCGATGATCCGATTTTTTCAAACTCGGGATTTCCACAACATATTTAATTCTAATTAACATTATTAAGAAGGCAGAATTGTCTAATAAACTGAAATAGCACTTTAGATGAAAACCTAAACCCACCCCTCCCCTGGAAGTGCCCTTTAATGAACTTTTCCTGAGAAATGTTTCAAATAAAAGTTGTAGCTCTTTGTATATGTAGTTGATATGCGAAGTTTAAAGAAAATCGTCCGAGCAATTTTTGAAAAAATCGCAAAAATGTAAAAAAACAACTAGTAAAGTGGTACTTCTGGTTGAGGAATTTTGACAGATCCTATGGTGATACCTAAATGGAATATCAAGTTTCAACTTTCTACGGTTTTTCGTTTTTGAGCTACGCTGTTCACATACATACATACACACAGACCATTTGCTAGAAACCACTTTTTTGAATCAGGGGACCTCAAAACGGATATTTCCGGTGAAAACTCGATATCGAGAATTTGACACGATTACAATAAATACTTCCTCTTACTAGGAGTAAGAGAAAGTAAAAATCGACTTTCTCTTACCCCAATTAATACAATTTATTTAAGAAAACTTTCTCTATAAAATTTCAGCGTTTACGTTTAGTTGGGTCAGCTGTCTCAAAACCCCACTAAATTCAATTTTTTTTTTTGGAAAGTAATGTCAAATAAAAGCGATACGTTTTTGTATGCCTAGTGGGCATTCCATGTTTAAAGAAAATGGTTATAATAGTTATCCAGCAAATTGCGCAAAACTCAGAAACCTATTTTCTAAACAGCCACATACGGTTAACCGATTTTCTGCAAATTTGGAAATCTATCAGTGCTTCTAATGTATATTAATATTATACAGGTGGTAAAATACATTGTACTGAAGTGGTACTTTAGAGGAAAGCTTAGCGCTATTGTTCCCTCACAACCCTCACTTTTTTTTGTATCCGGTGACCTCAAAATATGATCATTCCGTTGAAAACTCAATTTCAAAAATTGAAACGATCGCTTTTCTTCTTACGCACGATCCTCTTATAACAGGAATAGAAATGCTATTTCTGTATGCATTTACATATAATTATATAATGGTCATAGCATTGCTGTAATGTAATGTGTAAGATGATAAATGTTAACTCCCACAAGTATGTAAACAATTAACGGTTGAGAAAGGGCCAGTTGCCTCTCGAAGTTTAAACATGAATAAACTACTTTAAAAACAGTACTGTGACAATAAAAACTAATACGATTAAATATAAAAGATTTTACAAGGAAAAGATATTAGAAACTGTAAAAAACTTATAAAAAATTCAATATAAAAAAAATAACAAGTATGTGGTGTAGTGGATCGTTTATTGTGATTCCTGAGGTATGTAGTAGATGTCTTGAAGAGGGCGGAACTTAGTTTAGAGATTTTTGGAAGTTAGAGCTCGAATTACTAACACTGAATTTATAAAAAAATAGACTATATTTTTACAGTAATTTAAATGTGAGAAATGGTAACTATTAACATGAAATACTTAGATAATTTAAAGTTAAAATAACAATTAATTTAAGATGATTGAAATAAATAAACTAAGATGCACAATTATGAAAATAAGTATAAGTAAAACCTGTATAGGGACGCGGAACTGCTGCTTGTATAACGATGTACTCGTATATATTAATCTACAGACCTACTTGTATATAATAATCCCCTCTTCCAGTGGAGCGAAGTTTATATTAGTGTCACTCACACACTGTCAGATGTGTAAGCAACATTCACACCAAGACATCTCTCCTAGAGTGCGACCTTGGTTAGTTCGGTGACCAGTGATTTAGGTCAGTGGCCAGCTTTATCGGTGCTTGCCTTGATGTAAAGTATTGACCCTTGTATTGAAAAGGGTTTCGTTTGTTTGGCCGCGGCCTTGTCTTGAAGACAGCGGCCGGCTAGGCCACTAGTTATAAATTATCTTTTATTCCTGCTATCCTTTGTGAAGATAGCAGCTGGCTGGAACCACTTTGACATTGCTATGACTTTGAATGTCATTACAGTGGCATGACGCCATAATGCCGATAACCATATAAATGTTCCAAAAAAAGTGCTATTAAAGACAATATATTTATATGATTAGTACGGTTTTATTGGTATAATAGTTTTATACTCTCGTGTTTAGTTTTAGTTAAAAATCTTAACGCTATTGTTGACAAATTTCTTATGTTTATTTGAACATATTTGATTTTGTGAGTTTCATAATATTATTTCTTCAAATTCACTGTAATTACAAGGAGAATAAATTTTAAAATGAAACTGACATTTTTATTGAAATAAACGTAAAATATTTTGTTTTCGCGACGGCCCCCCAAGACTGGCACCCTGGGCATCGATAGCCTCCCCTGGCCTTTCTGCTACGCCACTCTTAATTACCTGCCAAATGATGACCGTTTACATGAAAGAAAAGTCGAAAGAGGACAAGAAATCAAAGCGGAAACTCTTTTGCAAGGGGGAGAGGAATTAAGGAAATTCCCATAAGTAATTATAGACTGGTAAAATATTTTGTGTTTACTATATATTAACAAATAAATAACAATTACAATAATTGTAACTCTTTGTGAAAATATATTTATTAAAGTAGTTATTTAGGAAATTTATTTTTAACTGATAACTTATTTAATCAAAATCAGTTAATTATATATCATAATTTACGTCTTAATGGTTCGTAGTTATTCGTTTTTAAGTGGTAAATACTTGAAACCTTCCACGAAAACTCCGTGTTTACAAGTTGATCAACTTATCAAAAAATTAGCAATTTGCCGGAAATTGACACAAATGGAATACCTAGCTTAAAAAAAATAAATAAATAAAAATGCCAAGAATTTATTGCAATCGAATATATTTTTCGTAATTATGTTTTTCACCAGAAATACAGCGCTGTCGTCGCATGAATGAAAAAAAAGAAAAAGAAAAGATTAGTTTCTTAGATTCTCTTTGAAAACTAAAATAATTCACAAAAACAAAATCTCGAAGAAAGATCAAAGTAGACATTTTTTTTGAAACATTGTAGAAAATTGATTAACAGAAAATGCAACTATTTCACAATAAGTTTCTAAGTTTTATTAGATTTGTTTCGCAAAAGGACTCCGTTAATTTTTTCCTTGACAAAGGAATGCCTAATATAGGAGATATAAAAACTATCACTTTTATTTGACATATTTCTCCGGAAAATAGTGAGTGTGACTGAAATTTAAATTGCCGCTGTCCAGTTTTGATACAGGGACGCTGGACATACATTGTATCAGTTCAGATAGATACATTTAGTCGCTACCGTTATTTATATGTAATACTAATTGCACAGATATAAACCTATCACTTTTATACTGCGGCATTTTGTGTCGTTACATTTCAAACTACATGGGTTAAGTTCAATGTTATTGGGACTCTCTTCTGTGATGTACAGTGTAATCTACTACCGGGTAGGGTAGGCAAGTGATCATCCCCACACTTCTGTATTTATGTTAGTCAAACAAATGAGTAAAATTTGAAGTTCAAATAAAAGTTATAATTTGATATATAACTGTATTACAGCGGCAAGAAAAAGGCATGTAGTGATGCACAACATACTTTTGGTCAGTGTGTCCATAACTATTTCTTACATAAGCGAAAACTCTTTGAGAAGGAGGTAATCTCTAACTAAACAGCGGTATAAGTCCTGTTTTATTTCAATACTATTATTATTATTATTATTATTATTATAATACATTATTCTCATTTTATTTATTCTTATTATTATTACAAAAACTAAATCTGGAAGAAGTTACTAAATATATAATTTGTTCCGGCTAAAATATTGTATAACAATTACACAAATAATCTATTATGTTTTTTAATAAAGGTCTAATCGTATTGAGAGAGATAACCTTAGCACAAACTGATAATGAAAAGGGAGGCTCGGGCTCCCATTCTGTTGCATATCATTCTGTCCAAAGTTCATCTGATTTTTTTTTTTTACTTTCTCATACTCCTGCTAAGAGGAAGTATTGTGACCGTGGCAAATTTTCGATGTAGTTTTCTCACCAGCAATACATGTTTTGAGGTCCCCTGAATTAGAAAAAGTGCTCTACAGTGTGTGCATGTATGTATTTATGTGAACGCATAGCTCAAAAATAAGGCATTGCAGAAAGTTCAAATCTGAAATTCCGTTTTGGGATATCATCTTTAGGATCTGGCAGTAAGTTATGTGTCAAAATTCCTTAACCGGACGTACCACTTTACTGAATGAATTTTACACTTATTTTTTGTTGCAATTTTCTCGAAAATGACTCTAACGATTTATATATCACTTTTGTTTGAAACTTTTATTCGAGAAAATTGTTTTTAGAGAGATTTCGCGAGAGCTGGGAAGGTTACGTTAAGTTAGGTTACTTTAGGTTAGGTTAAGTTTCTCCCATTGATGTAACTTCAAAGACAAATAAATATTTGGCAAAAATGATAAGTTTGAAGAAAATCTGCTTGCTGCTGAAGGAATTATTGCGATCATGAAAGCATTTCGAATTTGAGTTTCCATCTGAAACATATATTTTGAGATCCTTTGACAAGTCAATTAACATTGACACTCTCTCTTTAACAAATTAATGGAAAATAGTTTGATAGATTTTCTAGGAAATCATAAAAAAATGATGTCCATTGTGTAAAGTGAGGTTTTCAGTCAATTGTGATCAAGATTGCAATACTTCCTCTTGTTGCAATAAAAGATCGTAAACAAATAAAATACTGAATAAAACTGCGGCTCTCGCGGGAGTTCGCCACTACAAAATGTCTTCGCCCAGGGTTTTGGAATGTCCTCTTCAATTTTCAAAATTTACCTGGTGAGAGTATTGATGGATTGGAATGCTTCTCGCAGAGGAATGAGCATTGCAATAGGAGGCAAAAATGTGCAGTCCCTTCTATTTACGGATGACCGAGTTATTTTAGCCTAGGACCGCGAGGATACTAAGTATTTAATGAGGAAACTGCTGGAAAGCTATGAAGCTGACGCCTTCAAAGTGTAGTGCAATAAATCCGGGTACTTGGTTGTAGGAGGAGAGGGCCGGGATCTGATTGTGAACTCACAGGTTATTAGGTCCGTCCGCAGTTTTAAGTACTTGGGTTCAATAATGGAGCTGTGAGGCCCACTTTCTAAGCAGGTTAAGACAAGCCAAGGCTGCGATCCGATGCTTAAACGGAGTCCTCTAAAGCAAAGATGTATCATGAGATACGAAGAAACTCATTCTTCGGGTGATAGTTGAAAGCATTCATACATAGGATGGGGAGGGCTGGACATTTATCGAAAGTCTCAGACAACGAATAAATACAATTGTGATGGACGATTTGAGGCGCAGTTTGATGGTCTCTCTCGCTTTTCTACAGGAGAAGGAACATAGATATCCGCCCGGATATGGAAGCACAGGAGACCGCAATTGACCGTGGAAATGCCGTCATGTTCAGTGGTATGGTCATGTTCAGCGAATGGAGAAGGAAAGGTGCCAAAGAAAGTGTTTTTATAGTCCCCCTCCTGGAAGAAGAAAAAGAGGCCGCCCTAGAATGATGTGGAAAGTACGCATGGTTAGAGCAGTGGATGCTCGCGGCCTAACGGAGGAGGACTGGGAAAACGGCCTCACATGATCTTTGGGATCAAGGGTAGCCAAGGAAACCATGGAAATACCTACAAAAAAAAAAAAAAAATTCTAATGAAAATAAATACACGATTGGAGTTGCTGAATTATAATTATTTTAAACCATGAATAAATGTTTGAAAAGCAGCCGGTGAATTTTAGAACTGTTCTTTAAAATAATTTGATTACATTTATATTATTAGTGCTTTAGGCAGACATTGAGTAAGAGAGAGGGAGGCAGGAAAGAAGGGAAAGTATTCTTCCCTAAAATTAATCATGAAATTTAAAGTTTAAAATCTAAAAGATATTTGTGATAGTAATACATTTTGAAGGCAAATTCGTATGATTTTTATTATTAACATCGTCGTATTCATCATCTTACAGCCTCATACCTTCATCATTCTAACTTTACCACGAACTGTGTAATAACCATTTTCATTAATAAAACATTATAGTAATTACATTTCTTATAAATTATGACTAAAGCACTTCTTTAAATTGACTCTATTCTGACGTAAATTTGCCAAAACGAGGTCAACAGAATGAAAGAAGAAGAACAAAAAGCAAGTATAAGGCTCCCTCTACCTTTATCTATGATCTATTCATTAGCGTAATAATGCGTTTTATGCGTTTTTTTTTGTTATTTATAAATTTAAACATTAATCAAGTAAAATGAAAATGATATTCATTTGTTTATTTTTCATTATATTTATAGATTATAAATGATAATGGTTAAAATTGCTGATTTTTTTTAGACTCAGGGTGAAAATTCAATTGCAACAATTTGACACGAATGCATTTGACAATTTGACTAAATTTATTTAATAACCGATTCGCTTAAATTCTTCGTGGTTGATGCGGTGGTGGTAGTAGCACCTAAACGGAATACGAAATTTGAGCTTCCCGCAACTTCTTATTTTTGAGATATTCTGTTGTCATACACACACACAAACATACAGACCATTTTCTAAAAAAAAAACACTTTTTTGGACTCAGGTGATCTGAAAATGTGTATTTCCGGCGAAACCTCAATTTTGAAAAATCTGGCACGATCGCAAATAATAAAAGAAAGTAATATGAATGAGCCGAGTTGCCATTATTCACTAATTACAGTTAATGCGGGGGTGGGCTCAGTTTTTTCTCTAGAGTTGGACCGACTGGGAAATTACTATCTGGTCAAAGTGATCCTTAAAATAACTTGATTGTTAGAAAATATTATACTGGTTACCGGTTAACGCGCTATTATGAAAGATGTTCGCAATATGCGTGAACTGTACTGTATGTATATTCAAAGATACACTCACTCTCAGTTCGAGTTATTTGACAGATTTATTACATCATTAAAGAAAAAGTCGTCGAAAAAACAATGGTAAATAAAATTTATGTTTCATACTATTTTCCATTTCTTTTTTAATTTTGTTGCGCCTCATTTGATGCAACTGATTGTAATAACCGGCATGGCCGAACAGGTAGAATAACACCCAACTGGTAGTAGGTGGGAAACCTATCAGTTATATTTATCTAGTGAATATTATTAGTACGTCATTTCAGATTTTTTTTTTTTTTTTTTTTTTTACAACTTAGGTATGAATTAAGTCTAAAATGTGTTTAACTGAAATGTCGTAATTTATGTTTACATTTTTCAAAACACAAGAGTTTATCTTTCACTACCACATTATAAAAGTGTCAAAATAATAATTAATAATTAATAATAATAATAATAATAATAATTCAATCTTATAGATAAGATAATATACTAAAACAAGAACACTTGAAACAAATTTATATTTTAAATACATAACGCACTTGATAAAATAATAATAATAATGATATAAAGGGTTATTGAAAAATAATCTATTAAATAATCTAATATCGAAAAAAAAAGATAATGACTTCCATGGGTCATGTGACGAGTTAAGTTTAGCTGGAAAAGTGCTGGAAATGCGTAGAATAGCCCATGAAAGTCCAAACCCTATTGAAACCAAGTGTTTACCTTTACGGGTGAATTCCGTCCAACTTGTTTGTTTCTACTTTAAGCCTTTCTATATACATGAGATTTCACTTAAATGTCACATGACGTAAGTGTGTAGTAAAACCCCGGCAAATCCGGCAATGGACATATCGATCCAGAGGATATTTAGTTAAAGTGAACAATTATCTTAAATAGAAAAAAACTTAATAATGAACCAAGGTAGTGGTCGTCTTTAGGTTTTTGACAAGTTTAGAGAAGACAGATTTCAGAAAAACGGAAACTAGTATTCTGTTTAATATAGAAAAAGGACTGCTGCAAATAATTCCATCAAGGGATGATTTTTGTCTTCTTTTTTTTTTACGCGATTATGTCAAATTTTTGAAAGTAGGTTTTCATCGCCAAATTCATATTTTTAGGTCCTATCTCAGAAAAAGCAGAAACACGAAAAGAGTGTGTCTGTTTGTTGAACAAAATGTCTCAAAAATGAAAAATTCACAATAGGAAGTCCAAATGTGATACTGAATTTTGAGTATGCGATCCCCCACTTATTTATTCGCATTCCGGATGTGAATGAAATTTTATTTTGTCAGTTTTTTTCACGATTTTTTCTTTTAAAAAACGGTTATCTCTAACGATTATCTTTAAATTTCGCATTTTCTGAAATCAACCATTTATCTACATTTTTTTTTAGGTCTAATAAGAGGACATATTGGGATCGTGCCAGATATTCACTAGATGTACATGTTTTTGGGTCCCCTGAATAAGAAAAAATGTTTCTAACCAAAAGTCTTGTATGAGTCTGTGTATGTTAACAGAATATCTTAATAACGAAAAGTCGTAGGAAACTCAAACTTGGTATTCCGTTGGAGTATTACCATCGCATCAGGCAGGAACATTTCGGGCAACATTCATCAACCAAAACTGCGACTTTACTGAATGGTAATCTTTTTTTTTTAGTTTTACATAATTTTCTCGAAAACGGCTCCAACGGCTTTCTTTAAATATCGTATCCTTATCTCGGAAATTTTTTTTTGTTTTTTTGGAGGTTCTGCGGGAACAGTAACCATTATGCTTTCCTGTAAAGTACAGCTTCAGTACAATATCGATTAACTGCAAGTGTAACTTTATAGAATTAGTTTTGGAGTATTTTTGGGAATTTTCTTCAAAAAGTCTCTAACGATTTCCTTTTAATTTGGTGCCAAATTCACAGATAAAAACGTATTACTTCTAAAAAATAAATATTTTTTTGGATAGTTGGGCGGAATTAGTGACGTTAATTTGAAATTTATATGTAGTTTGTTCAGTGTTTTTTAGAGCACTCTATTGGGACATACTATATCATCATTCTGTACCTGCCAACATTAGTAGATTGGTACTACTACCCCCCCACCGCTATATTTATGTGAGGACAAATACGTGAAATTCCAGTTTAATAAAAATTTATCGTTTTATTGATAATTGTATTAAAAGGAGTAATAAAAAGTCGTGCAGATTTTTTTAATTTTTTATTTGATTATAGGAACTTTTGGAGGAGGTGGAGAACTTACACTTTATCTTCATCTGCCATTTCTGTACAATTTACCACCCTACATCATTCTAAGATCAATTAAAGTATATTACCCAGAATACCAAATTTGTAGAAAATGTATAAAAAAAAATGCATATTTATTTGAAACATTTCTTTGGAAAAACTTATTTTTTAAATAGAAGAATGAAGAGAAATTAGCATGACCTGTGTTTCTTTGGACATGAAGCGTTCATGGTCTCCCTTAATGGCTTCAACGGTGTTCACCTAATTATCGTGCATAAAATTGAGATTTACAGCTAGTAGCCAGTTCGTTGCTAAAAAAGAGCAGAAACATGATCAAGTCTTCAGTATTCCCTCCCCTCCAATAAAACTCGGCGTGCAGCAAACTTTAAGGAGACAGTAGTCTTAATGGGCTGTGAGGAGCTATTAAACTTTTGTTATTACAAAAGAAATAGAGCAAAAATATTATTAATCCTAAAAGATATCTTATATACTACTACTCAATAACAGTTTATTGCTTTATATATTTATAATTTACCTGAGAACTGGCAAGCAGTTGTTCACAGAATAACCATACTAGCTCCAAAGTCTGATTTTTATTCATGCTAGAGGACAAGCCAATTAGTAGTGCATAATGTACACCAAACAATGGCACCAATAACAGTGTAGATTTAGCCCAACGTCTGTAAAAATAACAAACAATAATATTAATAAATATAATTAATTAAATCAAGATTATGAATAAACATTTTAATGTGTTTTTTTTTTTTTTTGTTGACTAGGAAAAGTATTGATTATTTTCATTCGTCCCAATAAATAAGTTATATTGTACAAAATTTATGAACGCAGAGAAAACATTTGGGTAAGCAAAGAAAAAGTAAGAAGTCAAAGAGGGGGAAAAACTGGTGGTGGTGGTGGTGGTGGGGGAAACAACGATGTGGTAAATACATTAATCACGGTGAAAACTAAGTCAAAACAAACGGTGTTCAAGAAAGTTTATCGATCTTTTTTCCTTTTAAAAAAACATAGTTTCTCTATATGTTGCCATAAATAGAGAGAAAAACTCTCCAAAAGTAAAAAGATCTTCCACATATTTATTCCAAAGTTTATATAAATAAACTTTGTTGTTTTGGGCGGGGTGGGGGTGGGGATGTAATAATTTTGAAAAAGTAAGTTGAAGAGGAAAACTACAACAGGGCCCACTATTTATTAAAAGTAGTACCATATTGAAGTTCTTCCTTTTTTGGTTATTCTTATTCCATTCTTGTTTTCTTTATTCTTAGTTATTATTTTGTTGTTTTAGTTTTAGTTGTTAAAATGATGCAACAACATGCAGTATTAATCTACTAAACAAAAGTTAATTACTGAAGTTTTATTCCAAAGCATGCGTCCTTTCTTGAATTCTGAACCGGTTCTTTCATTTGTTCAAAAGACCAGTCCATCAATCTACTTTTAAAGTTACTGTCACTTCTCCTCACTTTAAAAACGTGAAATGAATATTCCAATTCACCCACTTAATTTTTCGTCAAATTGCCCCAAATACATACGTAGTAATATATAAAGCTGCCCCACTGACATTGGCCACCTCCCGATCGCAGCCTCACTATCATTAAGTGTGGGTCATCAGACATGTTTCTCGGATAATAATAAGCGCTTCACTACATTTATTTACTGAACAGTTTTTTTGTTTTTTTTTGTTTTTGTTTTCTGAGACTTTCTCCAATAAAAACACCGACAGTGTTCATTAAACTTTATAAACCAGCTCTAGATAAACGGACACATATCACGTTTGTTTGAAACTATTTTACCGAGCAAGTTCATTTAATAAAGTTTTGTAGTGGTGGTGGTGGGGAGGGGGGGAATTGAGGTTATACTTCCCACAAAAGAGGTCATTTTATTAAAAGTTTAAATTGTCCCATTAAGGACACAAGTACAATAATTAGTAAAAAAGTATAGGTTTGAAGAAAATTTACTCATTTATAAAACTATGTAAACTGCGGCAAAAAGAAAGTCGTGTGAGTGTTTCACACCAGACTTTTCTATCGTAACATGTGTATCGTCTTGAATACAAGCACATCAGTGCGATCATCGCGAAATGGCGAGAACGAAAGTGGACGCATATAATTAATTCATTATCATTTTTACTTTCTCTTACTCCTAGTATTGTAATCGTGTGAAATTTTCGATATCGAGTTTTCACCGGAAATATTCGTTTTGAGGTCCTCTGAGTCCAAAAAAGTGGTTTTTAGTAAATGGTCTGGTGTGTGTGTGTATGTATGTATGTGAACGGCATAGCTCAAAAACGAAAGAGCAGTAGAAAGTTGAAACTTGATATTCCGTTTAGATATCACCAGGGGATCTGACAGTACGTTTCTGTCAAAATTCCTCACCGGAAGTACCACTTTGCTAGTTGTTTTTTTTACTTTTTTGCGATTTTCTCAAAAATAGCTCCGACAGTTTTCTTTAAACTTGATATATTAACTACACATACAAAGAGCTACAACTTTTATTTGAAATATTGCTCCGGGAAATCTACGGGCACTTTTGGGGGAGGGTTAGGGGTAATTTTTCATCTATAAGGCTATAAGTATTAGTTTATTTGACAATTCTGTCATCAAATAATGTTAATAAGAATTAATTATGTTGTTGAAAGTCCGAGTTTGAAAAAAAACGGATGACCGAAAGTGCGGTTACTTTACCACTTTACTAAATGATTTTTTGACTTTTTCAAAAATGGTTCCGACGATTTTCTTAAAATTTCTTATACCAACTAAACATACAATGATCTACAACTTTCATTTAAAACATTTCTCTGGGAAAATTTTAAGGGCACTTTTAGGGGAGGGGTGGGGTTATGTTTTTCTCTAAAGTGTTATCATAGTTGATTATATAATTCTATCATCCAAACAAACTGAATTAGAAATAAATAGATGGCCACAATTCCGTGTTTCAAGAAAATTAGTAAACCGGAAGTGTGCTTTTACTGAACAGTTTTTTTTTTCAGTTTTCGACGAATTTCACTAAATTTGGTACACAAACTATAAAATTTGTCAATTATAATTTTTAAAAACTGGAATAAGAGAAAGTTGTGTGAGTGTTTCACACCAGATTTTTGTTTTTCAATAGCATTAAAAAATGCTAGTCTCGTAAGTGTGAACTTATCAGTTACAAGTCCAAGCTCATAATGAACATTTCTACTAAAATTAGTCAGTTCCTTCTCGAAAGAAATAGCCATTTATTTTGTATAAAATTAGATTTATGCCAAAATATAAGATTGTACAGAAATGTAAGTGCATATGCACTGAAAATAGATTCACGTCTGTGGGCAATACTTCCATCAATTTTTGATGTTCTAAATGAAGACTGAGTTAAGTGCAAACAAAAACTGTATAAAACTATTTTTGCTACGTCTTTAAAGGTTATTATTTTCGTCACTTTATATTCGAGAAATTTAACTATTTTTAGTTACTAGAAGTGGATGAGAGAATGGAAAATGAGTGGAAGGGAGAGAGAGAGAGATGGAAACGAAAAGCTTACAACCCAACAGTAACTAGTGGTAACAATGAAAAGGCGGAATCTATTTAAAAGAATAACACATTCTCACTAGAATTAAAATTTATTTAGGATGTCGACCTAGGGCAACAACATATGGACTTGCTGAATTTTATACACCTTTGTCTTTCACTCACATCCGAATGAATTAAATACTACGATTTTGGCAGGTATTCGAAGCTGAGGCTGGTAAACATTTTAAGGACTCCTAATTATTAGACAAGGTAATACCCTGGAATACCCTTGTAAAGCATTCAATGTGCAAGGGTACAGCTAAAGTACCATCAACCTATGAGTGGGTACGCTAATCGGAATTAGTTGCACACGTCAATGTGAGTTTGTGTTTCCCTGAAAAAGAAGCCTGGGGTAACGTTGTATTCAGAAGAAATAGAAAGTTTAGAAATACAGCAAGACGCTGCTAATTAGTGTGATTAACACCAAATTTTTGTTTTTCCCTCCAATATCGTGAACAAATTTTCGAAACACTTCATCGGAAAGATAAATTTCAATATATCCTGTATAAGCAAATAAATAATCAGAGATATTTTCCCGTCATTATAGCCGGGCTTCATTTTGTGATTCGTTCGTATTCGGGCGTTCGCCCATAATCAGGAAATATTGGTAAAAAGTATGGGAACCCAGACTTGCACAGGATAAAATCATTTTATAATCACGATTTTGCTATGTGCAACTCTGTAACATCATACTGTTTATCAAGACCCAACCACAAATCCATCTATGAAATAAATGTTTGTACCAAATAATAGTTTTTCGTGTCAAAAAAATATCCCGTGAAAAGAAGTTCAAAGTTGTTAATTCCGTTTAGGTAGCTCCGCCTTGGGATACCAAGGCGGGTAACCCGGACATTTTCCGGGGCGCCATTTTGGCTGTAAGTGAGAAAAAAATATTGATGTTAAATACGTAACAGCAACCAAAGAGAGTAAAGAGAAGAGAAACGAACCCAACCACTCTCTCGGACTGGAGTGGGAGAAACATATATATAGAGCGACGGACAGTCCAGAGATATACAGTTCAATGCAGTTCATACAGCCAATCACTACCTGTCATTACCCATTTTCCACTCTACCATACAGTATCATTACAAGCGTAAGGTCCAGGCAGAAGGTTTCACTCACTATTATTATACATAGTTAACCAGTGTTAACCCTGTCTTTTTATTTCATCAACCATACCCAAATTCTCTCCACCTAACTCGTCCATTATAAATACTCAATTAATAGAAAATTTCACATATCGATTTTTTCGTTCGCTAAGTGCGTAGCATATTTATATTGTTTATGTCTAAAAGCTTAAAATATTTACACTATTATTGAAAAATTAACACAGAATTTGTAAAGGACGATGCTTGAACTTGTTTGAACATGCATATACTTCTCTGAACGGAATAGCATTAGCACGCGAGCAGAGCGCTGCTTCAGCTGTGTTTGAACATGCATAGTCTTGCTTAAAATATATATATATATATTCTTAAGGGGCGGCACTTTGTCTTTTTCTCCGGGGCGACGTAACCGCTAGAGCGGGCGCTGCCCAAGGTTTTCGTCAATAGCGAATGCGAATACACCTTTGCCTTTTACTTACCAATTTTTTTTTTAATTTCTATTGTTTTCAGTTTTTGTCTCTTTCTCCGAAAAGGCTACAACAATATTCTTTGTATTAACAACTCACCCTCATCAAACTAACTTAACAATTACGTAGGCTTATTGATTTTTGAATATGTGGATGGGTCCGCAATGCTGGGAAACATCTGGTGTTTTATCGTCATAGAATGCATCCGAAACCGGTCATGAACACTATAACATGCATGCTACGACAGTAGCATTGATTTTATTTGAAACAAATTTCTGGATTGAGAACATTGATTCTTGGAAGCGCCTCCATTAAGATTTCCCTTTAAATGTCAACTTCAGTATAATGTACGGTTCTATCATCGAGCTCCAACGATTTAATTTAAAACTTGAAATTACTAAAATGCACATTTTATAAAACATTTCTTTCGGGAAAATCAGTTTGTTTTTGGGAGATGTTCTTTGAGATCTGTATGTTAGGGTAAACTTTTGTCGGTGGCTGAAAGAGACGTAGCCATAAATGTTGTTCACATTCAGGTGGTCTCGTGCTCTAAAAACCAACCACCTATATCTCTACATGTAATGCAAGGCCAACTAATATGAAATAGAAGCGGTAAGTTTGAAGAAAGTATGTTATCCACTATTCAGAATTATAATCATGGTAATCAATGTTGAAGTTAACAGATATTCCTGTGAGTTATTTCATTTGAATACAAATACAAAAAATCTGGTGTGAAACACACACACAATTTTCTCTTACTCCAGTTCTCAAAATTATAATTGACAAATTTTATAGTTTGTGTACCAAATTTAATGAAATACGTCGAAAACTGAAAAAAACTGTTCAGCAAAAGCGCACTTCCGGTTTACTAATTTTCTTGAAACTCGGAATTTTGGCCATCTATTTATTTCTATTAATTGAAATTCATTTTGTTTGGATAATTGAATTGTATAATCAACTATGATACCACTTTAGAGAAAAACATAACGCCACCTCTCCCCTAGAATGGCCCTTCGCATTATTTTTCTCCCAGAGAAATGTTTTAAATAAAAGTTGTAGATCTTTGTATGCTTAGTTTATATTGGATGTTTCAAGAAAATCGCCGGAGCTATTTTTGAGAAAATTGCGAAAAAGTAAAAAAAATCATTTAGTAAAGTGCGGAAGTAAACGCACTTTTGGTTATCCAATTTTTTCAAACTCGGAATTTCGACAATATATTCAATTCTAATTAACATTATTTAGATGACAGACTTGTCTAATAAACTGAAATACCACTTTAGATGAAAACCTAACCCCACCTCTCTCCAATAACTGCCCTTAAATGAATTTTCCCAGAGAAATATTTCAAATAAAAGTTGTAGCTTGTTGTATGTGTAGTCGATATACCACGTTTGAAGAAAATCGTCGGAGCAATTTTTGAGAAAATCCCAAAAAAGTGAAAAAAAAAAAATAACACTTGTAAAGTGGTACTTCCGGTTGAGGAATTTTGACAGATAACGTACAGTCAGATCCCACGGTGATACCTAAACAAAATATCAAGTTTCAACTTTCTGCGTTTTTTTTGTTTTTGAACTATGCTGTTCACACACACAGTACATTTGCTAAAAACCACTTTTTTGGACTCAAGGGACCTGAAAACGGATATTTCCGGTGAAAACTCGATATCGAAAATTTGACACGATTACAATATTTCCTCTTAGTAGGAGTAAGAGAAAGTAAAATGTATTATTAACAATTAAATTTCTTTAGCTGTAACAAGAGTTATTTATTTATTTGTAAAAAAAAAAAAAAAAAAAACAAAGCGGGAAAAGGGAAATTTAATTACACATAATATACATCTATAATCGTACCTGTACCTGTAACGTTTTGTCTCTTCTGATATTGAGACAGTCAGCTTCAGCAGCAGCACCCTCACTATATTAATGAATAATATAAAATTCAGCTGAAACAAAATGACAATATTAAATAAACAACAGAGATAGTTATTACAAAAAAAAAAAAAAAAATCTGCTGTGAAACACACACACAACTTTCTCTTATACAAATTAATACAATTAAAACAAGAAATTTTCATTGAAAATTGTAACATTACAATGTTTGGTTGGGGTGGGCCATAAACATGGTGGTGGGGATTTTACTTGTATCCCTAAGCGGCCTTATGTCATCAACGCCAACAAAGCTTGTGCAAATTTAAACTGACTGAGAAACCCCACCTATATCCATCTCTAAAATCAATGTTTTTTTTCTAAGCAAAGTGTTTCGGAGAAATAAATTATTCGTTTTTATCTATGCAGCAAGCATACCAGTTTAGAGGAAATCATTGTAACCGTTTTCGTGAATATTCCTATTCCAAAAAACTATTCTAGAAAAATCGCATTTCCGGTTAACCAATTATCTTCAAATTTCAAAGTTAAGTGTATTAAGAATGTAGGTGGTAAAAATCATATATTACACTGAGGTAGTATTTTTAGTGGAAAGCATGCCGCCGCTACTGTTTCCCCAAAATCCACAAAAAAATCAATTTTGCTCCCAGGTCAGCAGGTCAATTTTGACGTAGGTGTCCCATAGCTTTGCAATAATTGTAGGAGTAGTCATTTGTTGGCGGACTGTAGTTAGTCTGTGTTCTAGTTAGAAATATCTGTAAATTAACAATTAATTTTGCATTTTGTCTATTAGTTACTTAGTAAGTAGGCCGGAGGGCATATTTTCAGTTTTTTTTTTAGTGTTATATGAAATTATCTAGTAATTATATGTACATAGAAGTTAATAGTTAGCTTGAGAAGTATGTGTTTAGTCCGTTATATTATAGATCTATAGTAGTAGAGCTTGTAAATAATTCATTCTTTGTTTTCATAAAGTGTAGTGATATCTCTATTTCCATATATATATAATGTGCCAGGTATTTGGGTTGATCTTGCATTTCTATTCAACACTAATTATATAGCCAACCTCCTTAGTGTTAATATTATTAAATTGCATATCATTATTTGTCCATTCATTTTGATTTGAGTGTGTTATTTTGCATAATTTACGTATTAACCTTGGATTCCAATTTAGTACTTTTTGCTGAAGTAAGTATACTCATCAATCTACCTTTCCTGCCCTATCTCTCGGTTACATTATCTATGAGTTAAAGTATATGTAGTGAGTCATTTCTATTCATTTATACATTACCAATGACACTACTTTGGAACAATTATTACATATGCATTTGAATTATCTGTTGTGTTTCGGAACTGTTTAATGTAGTTCTTTACAACAGTGATCTACATTGAAGATTCAAGTTAAATATATAGGGGAACCAATAGCCAGTAAATCCGCTACAGAAAAGTTTAGTAGTTTCATTAGCGAGCTGGTTGCCAACCTCGCATTACATTCTCTGCCCCGCCCACTGCAATGTATTGGCGAATGTCTAGTGTCTCTAGAGGTAAGAGAAAGTGAATATAAGTTGACCGTCTAAAAGGCAGTGGAGTCACAAATTCTTTACCTTGAACAGGTCAGCCTCCAACTTTACTTTAAAGGCGTTACACCAAATAAATCTTGGAACGTTCATCTCGCTAGCCCCACGTTACTAGCTTACCATTGTTAGAACTGGCATTATCTCTTCAAGCGATTCGCAACATTAACTCTACTAACACCCAATTTTCTGCTACCATTACATACATATGTAAAGGGATTAGAATCATTAAGATTCGTATGGATCCGAAGAACCTAATTACTCCCTATAGGAAGTACTAGGTCAAACTTGGGACGGAGAATTCCATATAAAAGAGAGGCGAACTAGCACTAGAGAGGAACAGTTCTACAACAGTTATCGACACCAGTCAAATCAATATCTACTTACTTTCTAATACTCAGCCAGTCTGTCTCTCTCTTAATTATTCACTCGCTACCTTATTCTCTAATATCATTCAACAGTGTAAAGTCCTTGCAGTTTGTTTCTATTTCATTATATACAGTGTTCACCACACCTACTTATTTTTTTTTTTTTAACATTCCCAAATTTATCTCTCTATAAAATATTCTCTCCTTCTCACACCTACACACACACACACACACACACACACACACACACACACACACACATATATATATATATATATATATATATTTTGTTCGTTAGAATTTATGCGAGAATACTAAATAATCTCTTTACATAACAAAAAAGATTTTTCTTAGCAAAACACGGCACGTTTGTTTCTAAAAAAACTAAAACCTTATTAAACAGATCCAAAATAAACTACGTTACAATGGAGAAACACATTTTATTTATGTAAATGTTTTAACAACAACTCATTATTAACATTCATTATTCATTGTGTTTCGTAGTTTAATGGCGAGTTAAGGAAAAAAAAAAGAAAACTAAAATTAAAAGAGAGACGAAGTGGTTGAATAGTAGAACGGAGGCTGTTAACATTTAACAGAAGGCAAAATGTTTACACCAGTTTACTGACTTTAATATCAACAAGTTTTCTGAATAATAAACTGACATAATGATATATTAAGCTTTTATATTATGACTGCCCCCACCCCCTCCCACTCACGGCCCTTTTAGTAATAACTGTTTTTTAGTAACAATACTTGAAAAATAAAAATACGTAATTTTAAATTCATTCTCTTTTGGTAATATAGAATACACGTGTATTCTTTTTCTTTTTTTTTCAATAAATTTCATACAAGTTTGAAATTATAATAATAAATATTAATACATCACAATTAGAGAGACCCTGATAATAGGCAAGACACCCATTTTGTCATGTGAACTAATATAATATGATATATCTTTGTACAAATATACATATATTCTAGTAGGGTAACATATATATATATGTACATGTATATGCCAATTACGATATACATCATTGGCTTATATCCATCCAGTCATGTAATTAGCAACATCATTTATAACATGAGAGACATACATTCATACAATAGGGACAAGGTATTGTAATATATTATATATTTATTATATTTTTATCAACAAACGGCGTAAGCCTTATGGTTGAAGTCATTACATGTGATACATACAGTGATACATAAAATAATAATAGTAAAATAATACATGCTCATTTAACAATTTAATCTTCAAGTAATGCAAAAATGTTTTTTGAAAAGTCCAGATGCCATTTGAAAACCCACATCACCAGGAATATACTCATTCCATGACCTGCATATTCTACAAATGACGTCAGCGTTGAACAGCGCAGTAGTCTTAACGGCAGGGACCACGAAACGGGAAGTACTGCGCAAGCAGCGAGGTGGTATATGAAAAGGAATGGCAGCAAGTAGCTCCATGCAATCAATTTCGCCATTCAAGAGCTTCTTCAAGAATAAAAGACTAGCATTTCGTCTTCTAGACTCTAAAGAGCATAAATGAGTAGCACCACTGGGTAACCTTTTCTTAAAAGTCCTGATGAAACGGTTTTGTATAGCTTCCAGTCTGACTATATCCTTCTTGGTGTAAGGACACCAAATCAATGACGCGTACTCAAGAAGGCTTCTAACGTATGCATTGTACACAGTTAGCACCGCTTTGGGATCTCTAAGATCCCATATTATAAATATGGTTGTATTTATAATAATAACATTATTAATTATTTTACTAAACAAAAATTGGTGAGAGGAAGTACTGAGATTAGTGTCAAAATTTCAAAAATTAAGTTTTCATCGGGAAAACATGTTTTGGGGTCCCCTGAGTCAGAAAAAATGGTTTTAAGAAAATCGCAGAATGTTCAAACTAGACATTTCGTTTAGGTATTACCACAGGAACGATACCAAGTTATTTGTTAAAAGTCCTCAACCGGATGTACCACTTTACTGATTGGATTTTTCACTTTTTTTTTTTTTCTACGATTTCTTCAAAAAACAGCTCCAACGATTTTCTTTAAACTTGAGATATTAACTGCACATATAAAGAGCTACAACTTTTATTTGAAACATTTTTCTAGGGAAATTCATTTAAGAGGGATTTATTGGGGAGGGGTGGAGTTATGTTTCCTCTAAAGTGCTAATTCAGTTTATTAGACAATTCTGTCATCGAAATAATAATTATGTTGCTGCAATTCCGCGCTTGAAGAAAATCGGTTGACCGGATGTACAAATGTGGTAAAGATTTTTTTTTCCAGTTTTTTGCGATTTTCTCCATAAAAATACAGATAGAATTAATTAAATTTGGTACACTAATTACGAATACAGAAACCTATTATTTTTGTCTGTAACTTCTTCCGGGAAAGCTCATTTAAAGAAGTTTTCAGGGGGGGTAGGTTCCTAAAAAAAAAAGTCTGATATAAAACTGAAGACAAGCAAACATTGAGTAATAATTATAATTGTTGTGGTGTTGTGGTGGTTGGTTCCGCAGAGCTGGAGAGCATCAGAGATATTTTCCGTGGTAGCCTACTTCATTTTGTGGTCATCGATCGGTTTTGGGCGTTCGCCCAGATTCAGGATGCGTTTGTTAGACAGTGTGATAACACAGACTTGCACAAAGCAATTTCAGTTTATACACTCACTGTGTATATAGTGAAGATGGGCGAACCCCGAAAACGGTCGATGACCACAAAATGAAGCAGGCTACCTCGGAAAATGTCTCTTATCTAATAATTATAAGTTTAAAGACAATTGGTCAATTATATTTCTGTGTACTGCAGTAACAGGAATGGAGTGTTTCACTCTAGATTTTTTTTTTTTTTTTAATAGCGAATACTCTGTATTTGTGTCTGTGTGAACCAAATATTTGAAAAACGAAGTCTTATGTCACATCATTTCAAACTTTCGACATTTGATACCGCCTATCATCAGGAGTGTTATAGATTTAATTCTTGTAATATAGGGGTCTAAGAGGATAGTTGAAAAATAAAGCGCAAGGTAATCATCTTCAAACTTGATGTTCCGCGTTAAGAGCTCAACCAACGAAAGTTTCGTTAAAATCCATCCAAAAGCGGAAATTTATTTAAAATGGCATTCAAATCGTCAGGCCTTAAAATTCAGAGAAGTTTTTAAAGAAATTCTTTGTTGCTCTACGTTTCGGGTACCATTGATGCCCTTCTTCAGGAGCTCTATAAAATCTATTGGAGAAAATACATTATTATACAGTATAGTAGTTATGGAAAAGTGCATAGATTTATATGAAAAAAAGAAAAATAGTCTAATTATTACAATAGATAGGCTACTCTCCCACCAACAAACTAAATAAAATCTTAAAAATTAGAGACCCTATTGAAAAATCTAACAAAACACATACGGTATACAAACTCCAATGTATTACACCCAACTGCAACGCTTGCTACATAGGTGAATCCAAACAGTTTTTACAAAAAAGACTCAGACAACACGAACTAGACATTATTAACAAAAAAATTGACAGCACTGCTCTCTTCAAACATGTTCGGACTTTCAATCATACCATCGATTTCAATAACCCTTCCATTTTAACCACTTACCCCAACCATTCAGGACGTCTTCTATCCAACTCCTTACAAATTCACCTGTAACAGAATCCAAAGAGAGGGACCCATAGCAGAGAGAGAGAGAGAGAGAGACAAAAATGACAGGACCACTCTCTCGGACTTGAGTAGGAGAAACTGCTTACAGCGAAGGGAGGTATACGAGAATATATACAGCAGAGTTCACTCGGCAGCCACAACGTGTCATCTACTTTACTCTTTACCTCTCTACCATTTTCTGTTATTTTAGTGTAAAGTCCAGGCAGTCGGTGTCACTTTTTTTCATTATACAGTGTTCAGCCATATCTAGTTTATTAATCTACACCAAACCATTTTCTCTCCTTCATCACAAACCCATTATATCACCTCCATCCGAATTGTATGAATTTTAAAAAAGACAAAGAAATAATAACTTCAACTTACAACAATATTTTTCTAACCCTAAAAAAAGATACTCTGCAAGTAATTTGTTCTTCCAAATTTGCCGCGCCTCACTATAAACATTTTTCTTATCTCAATCATCATTACACTCATCATTTATCATTTCAATCTCAACTACACTCCTCTCCTACCTAAAGGTATCTTTTATCTGTCTTATGTTCTCTTATTGTTAATATCATTTTATTTAATTTACTGCCACTTCTGTTTTATAATTTCTTCTGTTAATATTTCTTTAATTTAAATTTTTCTTTTTTTGTTATAAATTATGCACTTTTCCATAACTACTATACTGTACAATAATGTATTTTCTCCAATAAATTTTACAGAGCTCCAGAAGAAGGGCATCAATGGTACCCGAAACGTATAGCAACAAAGATTTCTTTTTCTTTAAAAACACCTGTGGCCATTGCCGTACAAACATTTAATGGAAATTTATTTACTTTTTTTCTTTTTAATCTTTCGCGATATTTTCAAAAATGGGTCAAATGATTTTCTTTAAACTTTTCATAACTTACACCTTGCATTTCTTAACCCAATCACTTTTTATTTACAACATTTTTCCAGAAAAATGGATTGTTAGAGAGTACGAGAGGGAGGGGCAGCTGTAACTTGCAAACATTTCATTAAAGTCTTCAAAACTGGGGTAGACTGAATTTATATCATACATATCTAATGACAAATAATAAAGAATTGTAAAATTTCGTCTACAACAATAAGAACATACAATCTAATAGTTAATTTTTTTTTTTTTTTTAGCACTACAGCCCTTGCAGGGCCTTGGCTTCCTTAATAGTTAATATACTATGTACATTTCTGTAGTTACTGACCACTACTGATAAAGCGATCGGTCCCCTTATAATCCAGAAATAGTATGGATTACTGTTTAGCGTCCAGCAGAGGACGTTCTCAAACATAGCTTTAACTGTAACCCATGGGGCAACGAACAACAATGGTAATCCTGAAAAAAGCAAACAGAAGAGGAGTTACATTTTAATAATATTTAAAATTATTTACTTTATTTCTTTATCACAGATAAATCCTGATTCTTTCATTCAAATTTTTAAGGACTTCCAATTTTTACAGTTCTTACTAATGAGATTGTCCAGTGTCAAAGATGCTTTATTTATTTTTTGACCTTTACATGTATTCTTTTTTTACTTTTTAATCTTCTGATGGCATTAATTTTCTTGTTTGAAGAGCCTTTAAACTTTTTTTTGCAAATTTAGAACCGATAAAGTTCTATTGTCCTTTGAGGCTATTTAAATGTTTAGACAGGAGAAAAATGTATGTAGATGAAGGGGATCTTTAATTTCTCTTACTGCAGAAACTGAGGTATTGCATTTGGCCAGATTTATGGACTTCATTTTTCAACTTGTACTGGTTGATTAACGTAAGTAAAAAAAAATCTGGAACATTCTCACGAAACTTTCTCTTACAGCAATTACACAGTTGTAAATGAAAATTTTCTTCAAATTGATAACGATGTGTAGTTATCCTCAATGTTATATCAATGGGAGAATCAAAAATTTAATTTTTTGAGGATGCATAAACTTACTACCCTTTCGAAACTCCCTTAAATAAATTTTCTTTCGCACAGTTACTATACCAAGCTTAATGAAATCGTCGGTGTTTTTATTGCGAAAATCGCAGAAAACTGAAAAAAAAAAACTGTTCAGCAAGCACGCACTTCCGGTCAACCAATTTTCTTCAAACTAGGAATTTTTTTTGCAAAATATTTAATTCTAATTAATATTATTTAAATGATAAAATCGTTATATTAAAAACTAATATAAGCATAATCCCACCTTCCCCCTCCCCCAAGCCCCCCTTAAATGTATTTTTCCAGGAAAACTGTTGCAAATAAATTTTATAACTCTTTATATGTGTAGTTGATATAAATTTAAAGAAAATCTTTAAAACCATTTCCGAGAAAATCGCAAAAAAGCGAAAAATCTACGCCGTAAAGTGGTATTTCCGGTCGAGGAATTTTTTGACAGATTACTTGCTGTCGGGTTCCCATGAGGATAACCAATCGGAATTTCAAACTTTATCTTTCGGCGATTTTTCGTTTTTGAGCTATGCTGTTCAAATATACACACACGCGCACAGTCCATTTTCTAAAAACTACTTATTTTTTTTTTTTTGGATTTAGGGCTCTCACCAGCAGTAAGAGAAAGTTTCAGTGTACTTTCTGAAAAGACTATGGAACACCTAATTTTTTAACAGATTTATTTGATTCAAATATAATGGCACGCATGCGCACTCTAGGGACAATCATGTTAAGAAATTTTAGTATTTTTCATTACATAAATTCTTTTATGCTTAAAAGCCCAGTGACCATATTATTGGATATATCTGAATGTTTGTATATATGACATAAATTCCTTCTTTTTTTTTAAATAAAAAATATTGAGGCCGAAGACTAACTTGAGACAAGAATTGTTAAAAAAAAAACTAAAATAAAAGCGTTAAACTTACCCCAGCCAAGTAGTACATAAATTGTGATAGCGCTAGTGTCTGAGAACAGAGCTAAGAATATTAGATTATGCAGATATAGACCTTCCATCAATATCCATGAGTAGTTGGCCATTATGAAGTACTGCCATAAACTGGTTACAAATTTACATATCGAATTGTTCTATTTTTTAAAAATAAAAATAAAAATTTCATTAATCAAAATTATAAATAATAAAACATTGAATATATTAATTATTTTGCCTTAAATTAAATTGAAAAATTAATCCAGTGCGCAAAGATCGAAATAGTACTGGTGGAATGTTGACCAATCATCAATTTGGTGAGGATGAACCTTTTATATTTGTGCATTTCTAAGGAAATCTTACAGATATTTTCGAGCAGATTCCAATTAACTCAAGTCTGTAAACTTGCACTTCCGGTTAACCAATTTTCTTCAACAATGGAACACTACTGTAATAGGATCCAAAGAGAGGATCTATAGCAGAGAAAGAGAGACAAATGACAAGACCACTCTCTCGGACTAGAGTGGGAGAAACTGCATAAATAAGCGACGAGAGATAGATATAGAAGAGAGTTTACTCGCCAGTCACAACGTGTCATTTACCTTACCCTTTACCAGTCTACCATAATCTACCATTTTAGTGTAAAGTCCAGGCAGTCAGTGTCATTATACAGTGTTCTTTTAACATTATACAGTGTTCAGCCATATTTAGTTTGTTCATTCAAACCCAACCATTTCTCTCCTTCATCATACCCATTATATCTAGCAATACTTCAAGTATATATTAGAATTATATAGTGGAAGAACCATATATTGTATTGAAATAGTACTTTAGAGGAAGCTTAAATTTACTGTTCTCCCAGAACACCCAAAAAAAAGGTCAATATTCCCCGGGAAATTTTTTATGTTTCAGGAATTTTTGTATACAGATAGAACAGTTTTCGAGAAGTCGCGAAAAAATGAATTGCGTTTACGGTTGATGGATTTTGTTCTAAAACTTTTCGTGTCCGATGCGATGGAATAGTATCTAGAAGGAAAATCAAGTTTGATTGATTTTTACTTTTTGAGATATTTTGGTCATAAACGCACACGGACACACACACACACACACACACACACACACATATATATATATATATATATATATATGTATAACGAATTGAGGCCTAAGGGCAATAAAACGTCCTCACCAAAAATGAAATACGTACACACACTACATTGTTCTTTTTCCAATAAGGGCACACCGGGACCTCAGTGAGGAACATAAATAGTTTTTGTCATACTGACCTTTTCAACAAGCAATTGGATATCTTGGTGGGGGGAAAAAAAGATGCCGGACAAGCTGACACTTTTTTACCAACTACGTCACATGAAAAAAAAAGAGTAAGATGGCTTCCTTATTACGAGATAAGAGAAAAAAATAATCTTCTTTGCAATTAGAGAGGGCACCAGTATTTCTTCAAATACTATATATAAAGCCTAGATGGGTGTCTTTCTTCTATGGCTATACAGTAAATTAAGGCGCTACAGCGAGGGACTCTGGTAGAGAGAGAAAACACGGTAGGACAGCTTGACTCAACCCTCCCAATAACTTTACTACACACAGTCCTTACTGCTCTTTATTACAAGCTAATAATACACTGACATCAGATTTTTACTTTCTCTTAGTATTGGTAAGAGGTAGTATTGCGATCATGTCAATTTTCGAAATTTAGTTTTTCACCGGAAACACATGTTTTAGGATACCTGAGAGTACGTGAAAAAATCGTCACACGACTTCCTCTTCTTGCTTCTCAATACAGTTATTAAAATGACATATTTTCTTTAATTTTCAAATTTTGATAATTTATTCTAACATAAATATACAGTGAATGGGGGGGGGGGACAAGAACTTGAGTATAAAATGCACCCTGAATAGGTTGTCCAGACATATCTTCCAAAATGTAAGTATAAGGTATAGTCTTGTGAACAGTTTTCACCTTAAATATCCCAGTGTATAACCTTTTGTAAAAACGGTTCTACTCTTAGAAATGCGAACATAATCTCTTTCCTTAAAAAGTTGTTTATCCTTTCGTTTACCTTTGGATGAATAAACTTCATTTAAAATATATGTTGCATTACTTTCATTTACTTCAGAAGGCTTAATCCCAATCGTGCGATGCACTTTGTTGTTGTACTCATTTATCAAACTTGGTAAATGATTTATATATTTGTAACTCCTTACAGACTAAATAGGCGCGATTTGAATGTTCTATTAAATCGCTCAACGATGGAACTTATAATTTGGCTGTTGGTGCTATAATGATTTATGTTGTATGCATTCATCAGTTTCTTGAAAAGAACATTGTAGAATTCTTTCCCATGATCAGTTTGAATATTGTAGAACAACTTTCCACTTGATTTAAAAAGTTTTTCCGTTGCTGCAGCAATATCTTTTCCTCCTTTGGATTTGACTGGCTCTACCCAGGCATATTTAGAGAAACAATCAAGTAGTGCCAAAATGTACCCGTAACCATTATTCTGACGTGCGTAAGGGCCCATTTCAATCAAGTCCATTTTCCAAAGGTCACCAATCCCTTGAAGAAGAGTGCGCCGTCGAGGATAACGTATAGGAGCCGGTCTATGAAGTTCATTCACTACTGCCTCTTTGACTGCCTCTGAGACATTTTTATACTAACTGAGAATCAAGAATTGATTTAAGCTGAGAAGCTATTATAGCTGTGTTTGGTTGTAGTAAGTTTAATCTGTTATTTATAACTTCAAATAAACGATCCACAATACATATGTAGCTTTTACTCCAGATTTCTCATATACCTCTAAAATATATTTTCTGATGATATAAATTGCGTCTCTCTCTCACGCTTTATGATCAATGGGTTCACATTTTTTTCTAAATATCTTCATTAAGGTACATAAATTCTTTCTTTGCCACTTTCAGAGCTGCAAGTGGTGCACCTTCTTCAGATAGACTAGTTGCTAACCGTTTACTGTTGCAATTACTAAGCGAGTATGATGTAGTTAGTTGCATACCACTCACTAGCCATGGTTGCTGACGACTGAGTAATTAGCTAGCTTTTTAAAATATCACTCCCCACCACTACCATAACAAAATTTCTTCAATTCAAGCTTGATGTCGTTGTACAACCAGGAAATTGATGTGCAGATGCAAGTATCTGGCCCAACCACACGGTCAGGATCTGACCAAACACATCCAAAGATATGGTTATTAGGCGCTATTCCACTGTATTGTTCAGCATATTTCTCCGATTGTTGCAAATTTTCATGCAACGCAATACAAGTCCTGGCTAATTGAGGATCTGCTAGAGTAATGTTGCAATAAATCGCAATAAACCTTCTATAATCTTCACTAACTTTAATGTTATCCCAGTGCTCAGCATTCAATGGCGGCTCCTGACTTGGATATGTGGGGGTTCAACATTTTTTTTTTAATACTTACATTACCTATCATTATTAGTAGCTTGGCTAGATACAAATCATAAAGTAAGCCAGGAGCCAGGTAAAAACTTGCATCCCATCCCTACAATTAAGTATGTTAAATTACCAATACCTGTCACTGTGCACCCAGAGAATGACTGTGAAAAAAAGAATTGTACCGTTTGAGTTCGAAAATTAAGTGGTTACCTTAACGGAAATTTTTATCATCTAAGTAAAGTGTTTCGGTTCAAAGGAAATGTCAATGAGTTAGCTAGCATCGATTCTTTGCTGGGTCATATATCTTAGTGATGTTTTAAGTACCAATACCAACATCAATTTTTTATAAATATAAAAACAATATATAAAAATCCACACATTGGCACAGGCACATCACATCACAAAAATCTGGTGTGAAACACACAACTTTCTCTTACTCAGTTCTCAAAATTATAATTGACAAATTTTATAGTTGGTGTACCAAATTTAATGAAATTCGTCGAAAACTGAAAAAACTGTTCAGTAAAAGCGCACTTCCGGTTTACTATTTTCTTGAAACTTGGAATTTTGGCCTTATATTTATTTAAATTAACTTTGTTTGGATATAGAATTGTATAATCAACTATGAGAGCACTTTAGAGAAAAATGTAACCCCACCCCTCCCCCAAAAGTGCCCTTAAATGAATTTTACCAGACAAATGTTTTAAATAAAGTTATAGATCCTTGTATGTTTAGTTTATATAAGTTTCAAGGAAATCGTCGAGGCAATTTTTGAGAAAATCGCGAAAAAGTGAAAAAAATCATTTAGTAAAGTGGTAAAGTAAATGAACTTCCGGCTATCCGATTTTTATCAAACTCGGAATTTCAACAACATATTTAATTCTAATTAATATTACTTAGATGATAGAATTGTCTAATAAACTGAAATAGCACATTAGCTGAAACCTAACCCCATCCCCTCGCCAATAACTGTCCTTAAATGAATTTTCCCAGACAAATGTTTCAAATAAAAGTTGTAGCTCTTTGGATACGTAGTTGACATAACAAGTTTGAAGAAAATTGTCGGAGCCGTTTTTGCAAATGTCGGAGAAAATTGCAAAAAAGTAAAAAAAAAAACC
Organism: Triatoma infestans; assembly: GCA_011037195.1. NCBI lineage: Eukaryota > Metazoa > Arthropoda > Insecta > Hemiptera > Reduviidae > Triatoma > Triatoma infestans. The sequence goes on from JAAEAF010013689.1 coordinate 166,054, forward strand.
AGTAATGTGGTACTTCCGGTTGAGGAATTTTGACAGATAACCATAGGGTCAGATCCCATGGTGATTCCTAAACGGAATATCAAGTTTCATCTTTCTACGGTTTTTCGTTTTTGAGCTATGGTGTTCACATACATACACACACACATACACAGACCATTTGCTATAAACCACTTTTTTGGACTCAGGGGACGCCAAAACGGATATTTCCGGTGAAAACTCGATATCGAAAATTTGACACGATTACAATACTTCCTCTTACTAGGAGTAAGAGAAAATAAAAATAACGAATATGAGTAACGATACAGCGCAATGTGGAATGTGCAAATAACTCCGGGTAAGATCGGGTAAGTTCGTTCGTAAGATCGTAAGTAATGTTCAACGCGCTTGTAACCCCCACTCTTATTTTAAAAAAGGTAATAAGAATATACACATTTTTATACTAACACAAAGAAATTTTATATATATAAATATATATATATATATATCATACTCCAGCGCGACGCCAAACTGTGAACCTTCAACTTCCTAGATTTGTATAGATCTCCTAGTATACATACCATTCACTAGTGTACAATTCATTATACAAAATATTAAAGGAGCTCCTATACTGGTATACGTTCCTATTCTTTTAAGTCTGATTCTCTGATTTGAAACAAAATTTGTAATGAATTTATTGATTTTTGATAATTATAAACAATTGTATAATCAGGCCAATATATACAATGTTTAGTGTGACTTAATGTTCGTAACTAATATAAAAATGAAAATGTTTTTTTGAAATTGAAATATGAAATAAAATAAAAAAAAGAAAATTTGCTATTTTTTATTTAATTTTTTTTTTTAAATAGCTGGGGGTTCAGTAGCGCAATCGCGAATACCAGTAGCCGCCATGGCAGCCATTGTAACTAGATGTCTGAGAAAATCCAGATTATTTTATATCAGAAGAAGCTAATATTTGAGAGGGGAAAGTCCTCACATAGGTATAATTGAGGTATTGCAATACCTGTTTTTTTGCTAGCTCTCCTGCCAGAACTAGGGGCGAGGGGCAAAACATGTTCGGGAAGGGGGTTCTATCTAAGGTAGAAGAGTAAAAATTAGGAAAACGGGAAATTTTTGTGGAAGGGGGTTAATATTACGGCGAGGGGCCTAATTTATGGGCGGTGGGGTGTCTGTAACTTAAAATTTAGGGAGAGAGGGGAGGGGCGAATCTATCTAAACAATTTACCTGGGGAGGGGCTGGCGGCAAGCTGGAGGCGCCCCGGGGTTTAAACATACGATACACATCCAATCTAACTAACACCAAACCCCCACAATGGTCTAATGGATAGCACAACCGACTCATGACTCAACAACACCAGTTCAATCCCAACTCATGCAACTTTTTTTCCCCAACTGGCGGCCGCCATGTAGGAGTGTTCTATAATGCCCCTTTTATACCTACTTTTATGTATATAATATATAATAATATATATAATGAGATATATATATATATATCATATCTATATACATACTCCATACACTTAACATATAAATATATAAAATAATACACATTGCATATGTAATGTATATATATATATATATGTATGTGTGTGTGTGTGTGCATATATCTGTATCTGGTTAGCACAAAATACCACAAATCGAAAAATCGTAGTAAGCTCAAACTTGATATTCCGTTTAGGCACCATCATCCATTTCGTCTGACAATAATAATAATAATAAGTTGCATGGCCTAGATAGGGGATATACACCGCTCAATTTGGCTGCTCACGAGGGTCAGCGGTTGACCACTTGTAAAGAGTAGGTAGAAGAATAAAAAAAAAAAAATGCTCCATGGCTGGTATCATGCGGCGTTGGAGGCTGATGGTGTATCTCGCAAGATATCACTAAAGTGGGTAGTGCGAGGTAAACTCTTTCCGGAGACTAAGATTTCTTTTTACAATTTAAGACCAAGTGATTGCGACAAGGTCATACCGTAAGTACATAATCAGGGAACGAGAAGTGGCTTGAATAGTTATTGTACGGGGATTGTTCTTCATAAACATGGACAGTTTCCTCAAAGTATTATACCTTACACAGCCATTGCTTGGAATTTCCCCAAAAAATAGGACAACTTTCGGTGCTGCGAAATTGTTAATACCAATTGTGGAATATTTACTGGGAATTATTCCACTTGCTAAAGATTGGATTCAGGTGGACGGGGTAATAAGAATAAGTTCCGAATTTTTCTTTTGAACTGTACATTTATTTCCGTCACAACACGTAAATTACGTCGGGTAATAACCCGATTCCTGGTCTTCAGCGAGCAACGTTGTAGTGCAACGCACTGGTAATGGCCTGGATAGTGATATAGATCACATGCATATCCTAGGTACTGGCGTCTGAAGCTATGGATACGATAACAAGCCCCACGATCCGGCTTCTAATCAATGGAGGACCAGCTCTAAACAAAGAATAGAGCAATGTTGATAAAAGAAAATACACCTTTATGAATCACTTCAAAAAAAATAATGTATTTAGAATGCCACAATGGCTTGAATTAAGTTGAACAACTGCAATTAAGGATCATATGATATCCTTGAGATAGGTGCTGGCAGAAATTAATGTAAGTGGCACATGCAAAAAGAGTTAAGTTACCAAAAGAAATACCTGGACGTGAAGATTCCTAGTGCACGAGAAGTACTATATCTCTGACTGGCCAGACTGTTGAATAAGGCTGTTTTATTCAGCTATTAAATTCAACTGGTACTAGTTACTTAAATGAGTTAATATAACACATTAAATAATTAATCACACTGCACTTGAAGTTGTCAGTGATGCAAATTGGATCGTTCCAATTGAGTTGATGATAACAGTTATGTATGCAATATTGTAAAATGCTTCTTTAAGGTTGCCAAGTCCTTAGCTAGTGAAGCAAGAATGTTAAAGTAGATACTGGCAATAATAATGATAATAATTAGAGGAAATTAGGATGGAAAAGGACCAAATAACTGTTCTTACCAACAGCCTTGGCGTTCCAACCTGATAAAGAATTAATTGCGAAGTTACAATAACCGCTCTTGAAGGTGCTTGTGACGAGATGTCTTCAATAAAATTAGATTCAGTTGTAAGAATTAGCTGCTTGGAGCTGCAATAAAGTTGAGTTCCGATTTAAGAAGCATGTGCTGTAGTATAAGAGATGGCGTCAGTGGCCAGGGAGCAGAATCAACTAGTACCGGCAGAGTTGGCAATTGAAACAGAACTGAATTCACTGAGGTGGACCCACCCAATGAGAGCAATGCGCGGCTTACTAGATCACACATGTTAGACAACATAATCCTTTTATCAATGCAGTATTGTGCAAGGCACTAATCGTAATGTAGTATAAAGCGAATAAAAATATAGCATGAATTCTCATATAAATAGAATACTAAGAAATACGACTGGAACAACCGTGTGACCAGTCAGATTTCAAACACAGTTAGGGGGGCTCCCACAACTAATTGTCCTCGTCGTTATCAATTCGCGTAGAAATACGCGACATCAATTAATTCTTTAAGAAAATATACTATGCTGGAAAGTTTGGAAACCAGTGCACCTATATAGCTCGTTTAAGTGTAGCTCTGCAGAAATTTTGTCGAAGATGGGAAGTTTATGCTGCCAAATTCTGTCATGATTAAGAAGGTTTCGGTTAATGCCCATCAAACTATAGTGCAACTTGCCTGAACGTTTTTTGCTCAGTTTTCGCGATTTTCTCGAAGAAAAATACCTTCGATATTCTTGAAACTTCATATAGTATCTAAACAAATATATACATACTACTTTAATGCGGGAAAAAAAAATAAATCAAGAATATTAATTTTTTTGGGAGGTTCCTGAGGAGAGCAACAACGTATCCCTTTAAAGTATCACCTCAGTAAAAAGTATGGTACCTTTTTACATAATATTAAGGTAAATTAAAAGCATTGCTAGAAAAGAAGAAGCATTCGCTAAATACAAATTTTTGATGAAAACTCAATTTGATACAATGTGTCACAATGCTTACTAAATAGATGGAGATTGCTAAATGGAATTTAATTAAATTCATCTAAAGGTCCATGAAAACACAACTACAACACAGGTCACCCAGACTCTAAACTGAATTGTTAATAAATTGATTGAATAATTCCGTCTAATGCATCCCATTAATTTGAAATTAACATGTTAACATGCATTTTATTGATCATTACGTTTAAAATGTCATTATAATTTATATCTTTAGCTAAAATTCTGGACGGTCTCAATTAATTTGCCTTCAAACGTCATAATCTCATTTCCTCCAATATGACCCCTAATGTTTTTTTTTGTTTTTGTTTTAGGCCTGCAAGTTTAGACAGATTGCTGCTTTTTTAAGATAAATGAATTTTATGGACAGAAAGTACCTAAATGTCTTCAAAATTTACTATCTGTCCATTAGTAGCCCGAACTATGTACAGTAGCAGGGGACGTTTAAGGGGCAATACCAATTCGGTGAAGATAATAAATAAACTATTCTTGGCCGATGAAGAAGCGGGCAAATTGGGAACATAGACTTTTCTCAGCAGATTTTGAGGGATCCATCACTCTTGTAGAGTGGATGTTTTTGGGGATTAATTATAAGATAAAAACTTAGGTTTAACTTTAAAGTTAAACTTACTGAATAGTATGAATAATAAACACTGCAAGAACTTTACACTGTAATTTTGGAGTGAGAAGAGAGTGACAAATTGACTGGCAGAGTAAAGGTATGAGAACAAAGTACATTGAACGTTGGCATTGACTTACGCACGCTACCACTGAGTTAATCTCTTTCCCTTTAATAATTTTCTTCTTTTCTTTTAATTTTTTCACGATTACCTTCGAAAAAGGGACGATCGTTTCTTTTAAGCTTCACAGTGGAATCTTCATAGTATTTATAGCGGAATCAGTTTATTGGACATACGGAAGCCAACAGTATAAGTTTAACTGATGCGCCCCCCTTTAATAGCTGCGGCATTGACACGACACTCCCTAACCATCATTTCACTATTACGCCATTGGCCAAGTTCTGCCCAAAATCATCAGGAAAGTGAGCCTCAAAATTTGTAAAGAAGAGGCTTCCAGTCTCTCACACATCCCCCAGTCAGTTTAAAACTACAAACCAGAAGAAGAATTCACTTTGAGTTTATCATCCGCTCAACTGTCACGACTTGTAGCTCTCTAGATCTCCAAGTCGCTGAGGGCTTTGCCTTTGTATTAATAATTTCTATTCCCATATAGTATAATGCGAGTGTCAGGATAAAGTTGAGCATAGCAAAATTTCTTAAAAACAACTTCCCGGTTATCAATTATAAAAACTTCCGATGTATTCAACCATTAAAAAACTTTATTCCAGAATGGGAAGGGATTAAGCTAAGTGGTAGAGTAGTGGATTAGCAACGCGGAAGTCCCGGTTCCGAATACAGCTGTGCTGCCCTTAGGTTTTCTCTTCCCACGCGCCTCTACAGTTGACAGCCCGATGATGGGCAATGCTATCTGTAACAAGAAAACCGGCAATGCACTGAGAAGGCTCCGGGCGCTAATGACCATAGATGTTGACGCACCGTAAATTAAAAAAAAAATATTCCAGGAAATACATTGTATTCCAGAGAAAATAATTTTAGGTGGGTCCCTCCAAAAAGTCTTTTTAGTATAACATACGATACAACTATGTATGGATATTAGGACAACTAAAGATATAGTACGAATTCCGAGCTTGAAGAAAATCTGACAACTAATATTGTGAAAAGTTCAGCAAAAAAATTAGTGGAGTGTTTCACTTCTACAATTTTTCTTTTGCAATTTATTTGAATTAAAAGAGTGGTATGTATTTTGCAATGGCAGAACGCTATTCTTTGCTGTATACAGTAAATTTACCTAAGGAATACTTGTGGTAGACTTGTACTGTTAGCTTAGAGATATAGTGAATTTTGTATGATCTGAAAGTGAGTACAATATAAAACATTCATGTACTGAGGAAAATTAAATATTTCTGTATGGAAAAATGTGTACATTCCAATGAAAATTTAAGGTAAAACAGCTTCCATTTTAGTGATTAGGAAAAAGGATTACTGTGTCTTCTGACGAACGAAATAACATTACACCTAAATTTTAATTAAAATATTACCTATCTCTTACCTCTAAAAGAAAATACGTATAATGATCTTATAATTTATGAAATTTAGTTTTCATTAGAAATCTATGTTTTGAGGTCTTCCTGAAACTGAAAAATCGCAGGTAATTCAAACCTGATATTCTTCGTCTCCAATTCCTATCCTTTACGAAAGTTTCGGTGAAAATCCATCAACAGAAATGGTCTTTTTTCAGTCTATCTATCGGTTATGTAGATGCAAATTTAGTTTTCACTCTCTAAAATGTCACGTAATTATAGTCTACTCTTGTCACAATAGTCTCATTAATGGCCGAACGGTTGCAAAGCTTGGTAGACGGCGATTTTTATTGGGGGAATTTAGAGAGATGTGGTAAGAGCACACCTCTTTTCCATAAATGAGTAGTACCTGGGTAGCTACCCACTTTTTCTTAGAATGCTGGGTCAATAATGTCTTTGCTTTGAGAATTCTCGCCCCAAAGGTGAGTGCGCCAGCTATGAGACCAAAACGTGAGGATATGTAATATTAATATACTGAAATCCTATGATTGCAGTTTCAATCAAACAGACAGTTGTCACTTTAACTTTGTGCATTTAAATAATGTACAAAGCAAATACAAACTTGAACTGCATGCGTAATTGCATGTTCTATATACAAGCGTACAAATCATGTGATTGACGTAGAGTATAAATAATAAATGCTTTCACTATCACTTCGCACCCTTTTTTGTAATGGTTAATACTTTTTTTCACTAAATAAATAAATAAATAATAAATAAATAAATCGATAAATTGCGTGATAAAACTAAATTACATTAAAGCCCCATACCACAGTGTCTATTGTTGTTCCCGTGTATATCCATAACTGATGGCGGAGAGGTCTTAAAACCAAACATATTAACTATAAGCCAACCACACACACACTATACACACAATCTGCCAGCATATTAATATACACAAGTTAATCAATGCGTTTCTATTTAAACTTATCTAAACGGTAATGGTAAACAAATTTCGCGAACATTCTAACGGATTTATAATCACCAGAGAAGTATATTTTGCTACAATTGTTTGAGAAATAAAATTTAATTAATTAAATTTTATTTAATAAATTATTACGAAATGTTTTCAATTCAATTAATTAAAGTTTATAACAACTGGGTAACAGTTTCAAATGTTAAGACCAATTGTTCACAATTTATTAAAAATTGTTCAATGTATTGTATATGATAAGTTAGCTTGGAGATACCCAAACATTTTCATATCCCTTCTCTTTTAAGAAACATTATTTCTTGAACGATTCTCTCAATACAAGTGTTTTATGATCAAAATGTTCACATCAGCGAGGATTTCCACTGAGTGGAAAATAGACAACAAAATCTCCTATGCATATTATACAATCGGGGAAAAGCCAATCTAACGAGTTGTGGGTAGCATTTTTCAAGCATTTGAGTAAACAATGCATAAAAAAAAATTTTTATTTGAGTGAAGAGCAGTCTGAATAGTTCTGTAATAGGGATTTTCTCGAAAATGGTTACATTGATTTTCTTTAAAATCTGAATACTATCTATGCATGTATTTAAATGTCCATCAGTTTTATTTAAGCATTTTTCCAAGAAAAAGTTGAGGGTGGTTCTGGGGAAAAGCAACGTTAAGCTTTCCTCTAAAGTCCACTATAGTACCATGCATGGTTCTATCACCTATATAATAGTGAAGGTCTTTAGAAGCGTTGGTAGAATTCTAAATTTGAAGAACATAGGTTAACTGGGAAGTGCGACTTCTTTGTTTTGTTTGTGGGCAGGGACCAAGCCCTATGCTATCCAAAGCCCTTCTAGGCCCAATAGCTACCCCAAAGTTTGGAGCCTTCTCAGTGCACTGCCGGCCTCCGGACAGTGTTCTCTCGATACAAACAACACTGTCCATCACCGGGCAGTGAGCTGTAAGAGGCAGCTAGGAAGGAAAACTCTAAGGGCAGCAACTGGACTCGTACCCGAGACAGCTGCATTCCAAGTACAGCACGGCACCACTGAGTTAATCCCTTCCTAAGTACGACTTTACAGAATACGTTTTTGAGTTTTTATGGGGGAGGAATTTTTCTCGCGAAATGAGACTATAACGATTTCCTTTAAATTTGAAATGCCAACAGCACAGCTATAAACCTATCTCTTTTATTTGGAAAATTTTCGAAAAAAATTGATTTTTGGAGGGAATTTTCGAGGAATCTCTGATGTTAAAATTTGAGTTGTGCAAAGTTTTTGGATTACAGTGTAAAATACAATCAATTTTCTACTAGCCAACCAATCAATCTGTGGCAACCAATATACACATCCCTCCGCCTCTATAATTAAGGCAACTGAATAAAAATTACCAAGTTTAAAAGAAATTTGTCGATTTTATATTTGTATGAGAGTCGCGTGAGTGTTTCACACCTAATATTTACTTTCTCTTACTGCTGGTGAGAGAAGGTATTGCTATTATGTCAAATTTTCGATATCGTGTTTTCACCGGAAATAAATGTTTTGAAGTCCCTTGAGTCAGAAAAAGTGTTTTTTTTGGAAATTGGCCTGTGTGTGTGTGTTTATATATGTACGCATGTAGTCAGTCTGTGTGTAGGTCAGCATAAATAAAAAATAGAAAATCAGCAGAAAGTTCAAACTTTATATTTAATATATAGATTGTTGTAGGGGATTATCGCACGGCGATCTGAAAAATCTATTGTGCCCTCCGGAGCCTTCTCAGAGCACTGCCGACCTCCAAGCAGTGTTCTCTAGCTAGAGACAACACCGTGGAGCCATATATCACCGTGGGGTCGCTACTCCCCAAGTAACTGCTTGCAACAGATACCCCTTGTAGGCAATTTTAAAGTATTTTACGATCCGATCATAAGATTTAACAATTTTGGGACTCCAGCTTAAAAGGTTTTTGAACTATATTAGTTAACCGGAAGTAACACTTTATTGAATAGATTATTCAATTTTTTATGATTTCCTCAAAAACGCCTCCAAGGATTTTTTTTAAACTTGGTATATATAAAGAGCTAGAACTTTTAATTGAACATTTCTTCGGAAAAATTCATTTAAGAGGGCTTTTGGGGGAAAGGTGGGGTTATGCTTTCCTTTGTTATTTTAGTTTATTATATACGATTCTGTCATCCATATAATATTAATTTAGAAATAAATGTGTTGCCAATTCCAAGTTTGAAGAAAATCGGTTGACCGGAAGAGCGACTTTAATGAATAGTTTTTTCAGTTTCCTGCGATTATCTCCATGGATACACTGACGTGTTTCATTAAACATGTTATACTAGCCATTCACGCTGATACCTATCACTTTTGTTTGAAATTTTTGTCTGAGAAAATTCATTTAAGGGGGGTTTCAGTGGAGGGGGAGGTTATACTTTTCTCAAAGTAGTCGTTTTTATAAAGTTTATCTTCTCACATTCTCAGTAAATTTTGAAAACCAACTAAGCATCTAGTAAGAATAATTTTACATTTGAAGAAAATGAGTTAATTGTTGTAACTATGTAAATTGTAGTAAAAGAAAGTTGTGTGAGTGTTTCACAACCAAGAATTTTATTTTCCCACGATTAGAGAATCGTCTGAGATCCCATGGGAATCGACCCATGACTTTTCGCACCAAAGGAGAGTGGCTAAGCCATTAGACTAACTTGTACCTTGAAAGTTTTCTTTAAACACATCAAATAGTTAGTTTTTCACATCCATTAGTGTAACGGAGAAATCTAAACAACCATGATGTAGGATGAGTAAAGTTGTATAAACCGGGAGTCCTCCAGCTTAAAATGCCTTCAAATAAAGTTTTTGAGAGAAGTTCATTTTCCTGTAGCGGACGGAAGTTTATTGTTTGTTATACACAAAAGTTTTGAATAACTCCGCAAAATAGCTACTTTTAGGCTACATGAAGGAAAGATGAATATTTTCACTGAATAAAGCACATATATTTCGACTTAATTCTGAAGAAAATATTGTCAGAATCACTTTCTGATATGGCCCTATAGGAGGTTATCAAAATCTTCCTATCATCCACCACTTATTATGGGTATTTCGGACCGCAAGGACAATTTGAAATATAATGAAAATCAAATTATTGAATATTCCATTTTCAATATGATCATAAAAATAATGACTTCAATATTAATTTGTCCCCTGTTAATGAAACACTATCACAATTGACTTGGAATATTTCCAAAATTTTTAGTTAGTCAATTAGCGGATGGAATCGACATACAGTGTGATGGACAAATAAAAATTAAGCTTGTCATCCTAACATCCATTGAACAACATTTGAAATCGAATATTCTTCGAAAAAACCATTATCAAATAAAATTTAAAGAGCTTTCTGTTATGACATAAACATGTCAAAGCAGAGAAAATAATAATTTAAAAACAAAAATAAACAAACATTTACATTGATTTATTAGTTCACAATCACCGACTAAAATTTAAAAATAGTTATTTATGTGATGAGAGAGTAAAGCGTCACTCAGACAAGTGAGTGAGGCAATTGAGCGATAATTGTAAAAGCGATAATTGACTTTAGTTCTCGTCAAATATAATATTTTTTTTCTACAATTATACTATTTAAAGAAGAATACAAAAACCAATAAGAATGCAATGTAATCTCAATGAGATGTTCATTTGAAAAGGGGGAAGGTTACCTTCATAAAGGTTGTAGAATATTATGTTAAATTTAAGCAACATTATATTATGTATGTTGATACAGATTTTAAAATTTTACAACAAATGCTTAATTTAAGAACTGCTAGTAATTTCATTCAACCTTATAAGTTGTTTGAAATGAAAGATAGCATTAGTGTCATTTATCTTTTTAATCTCTAGATATTAAAAGTACAACTTTAGCCCCTTCCTCTTACCGAATAATAATAAAATAATAAAGTAATGTGAAATATTCACACGACTTTCTCTTCCAGTTAATCTCACATTGGTAATTTTGATACAATTCCTTAGCGTCAGAATTTTTACTTAATGATTAGTTTCTTTATCAACCACCAGATGATGTAACGCCCCTAGAAAACAACAAAGATACTATTTTTCTGGGAAAGGTTTGAAATAAAATTGTTAAGCTTATGTAATGTGTAATTAGCAAAATTTAAAGAAAACCGTTGGAATCCTTTTTCAAGAAAATTGTGGAAAACTAAAAAAAAATAATATTTTTCAATTCCTATTCAGGAACACTTTCACTCTGCCAGCCAGTCTGTCACTCTTTTCTCACGCTAACATTCTCTCGTTCTATAATATTACGTTCTGTAATAGGAGAGGCTAGTCGGAAGAGAAAACTCTTCGGTTAAGTGTCTTTTAGACTTACTGAACACTGTATAGGGCAAAAAAACAAATACTGCAAGGACTTTACACTGTAATATTATAGAATGTAGAATGAGAAGAGAGTTATAGACTGACTGGCAGAGTGAAAATTTGTATGTTGCCGGTTTGACTAACCCTCTCTCTTGAACTACTCCTTCCAATTCCTCCTAGTTTGCCCCCCTATGAGTTTAAGGGAGAATTGCAGTGATCTTGGGGTGAGGAGTGAATTCAGCCCATTACATGAGAATCAAACAGTAATTCCGGGATTAAACTCGATTTTGAAAACTGGACATTTTGCAATATTTTGAATTAATTACATGGGAAGAAAAAGTAATCACAAAAAGGCACTTGGATAAGTCCTCCAATGTGAGTGAAAAAGCACATAAAGATTTACGCTGGTCTTAATTTGGGTTCGATCACCATGATCACATATCCAGCATCATCATACAATCGTTTCCCTCCCTTCTTGGTTAGTTAACCACAAGAAGCCTTTTCCTTGGCTTTTACAATTCTCATGACGCTAATTATAGAGAATTTTAGATAACTCTCTATTCTGCCAGTCCTGTAGCTAGGTCAGACTTCTTTAGCTAGACTTCTCCTCGTCAGGCTCTTCTCGTCACGTCCATATTGACCTACATCTGCTCTTATTTCTCTGGGGGTATCCATTCCTAATTATCTCGTATTAACTCTGGAAAGACATTCCTTGTCCTTGAAATTTTTATTTCTTTTTTAATAATTCTTTCTTCTGCAATATTTATTCAAGTTCCATTTCTTATCCTGATAATTTCCAGTAGCTTCTTGTCTATTTTTTTAATTACCTACTTCCAGTAATTAATTTCTATTGTTCTCAACATTTTATTAACGTTCCCTAAGGTATTAGGATTATGGATTCTGGATACTTCTTGTAAGTCTTTCTTTGTTAATAAAGGTGCAAACTAACTAGCAAAATGTTTAAAACAGAATTATAATTAAGAAATTCATTAATTTCACATTTTTATCCATAAAAAGGCTATGGACAAATAAATTGGGATGCTAAAAGATAGAAGCTCTTTTATTAAAAAGACATGAATTAAGTTAAATGTAATCAAGTCATAACTAGGCAGGTGGTGGGAGGGAGGTGACAGTAATGTATTTTAATAAGGTTGAATAAAGTATTAAGTTCAAAGTCCACAATTTTCTCATCTGGACGGTGGAGTGGTGGCTGATGCAGCTAGTTATTTTAAGCAAATTTTTTCTAATACTCATTTAAAACAACATGATTTTTTTTCATTAAAATAAAAACATCGTGTAATTATTCAGCATTTCCAGAAAACACATGACACGATGTAGTTTAAACACCTTCAAACTGTGTCAGTTTACAACATTGTGGAACATGTGGTATGTAATGTGAAACTTTACAGAATTGTCAGGAATTTAATGAGTTATCGTATGACTAGAAGCAGAATGCGGAGGGGGGAATATCATGTAGCTTATTTAATCAAGTTTTCATTAGTATAAACATATATTATTTCATGATCACTAAGTTCTATGTAATTAAAAAAAAAATTCAAGTGTGAATCATTCACACAAATTCCTTTACTGGTATGAATACAATTATGGTAGAACTACAAGAAATAATTTTTTTTTGAAAAAATGTTTCAAATACAAGTGATAGGTCTATATCTGTGCAGTGAGAATTTCAGGTTTAAAGGAAATCGATATGGTTGTTTTTCAAAAAATACGAAAAATTTCCAAAACCTATTCTATTAAGAACGCAGCCCCTCTCACAGCTGCAAAAGAAGTGAAAAAGACAGACAAGTTGAATGACAAAAAAGTCATTTTTTAAAAACCTATCAAGTTCCCGTCCCCAGATTATAAAAAAAATCAATCAGTCTGTACACTTCCGTACTAACACATGATCAGCTGTTGTATTGAATGCTATTGGTTTATGAGGTGTAAAATGTTATTAAAAATGCTGAATAATGACCATAAAGAGCGTTTTTTATTCAGAGGCAGCGAGCTGGAAAGCTTCTAACTTGGCTTGCAGAATTTTTTATTGTTTTTTTATTTTTTGTTCCGAATGTCAAATAAATAAAACAATTTGAAAGTGCACAGTATGTCCTATATTAAGAAAAACCTGTTAAATTGATTGACTATTTAATTGCTATTAATTCGTATATCTAACGAATAATGCATAACAGTTTTATATATATATATATATAAGATTAGCAAATTCAATGACGTTTCTCTATCACGTTTTTTACGTTCTCTCCTGTAAAAAAAAGTAAAGTAATGCCTATTTTTTCAGGCGGGCTTAACGTCCAACTACCAATTAGGTGTCGTGGACCCTATCAGAAGGGAAACCTGTAATGGGAACCCTTAAAAGCCTCACGATAAATGGTAGAATGACCATTCGCTTACCCTGCCAGAAACCTGCCTTTAATTCTGTGACAGGCTTTCATTGCCAGATTTTTCACCACAAAAAGAGGTGGAATTCCCAACAAAGTCTCCATAGATGCGATCGGCGCTGTCCGAAACGCACCAGTCACCGCCAGACAAGCCAAGCGTTGGACATCCTCAAGCAGCTGTCTAGCGGATCGTATCTCAATGCGACGCCGCCACACCAAAGCCGCATATAATAATCTAGGTTTAATAGCCATACAAAAGATCCAGAATATCATCTTGGGAGTGATCCCCCAGTTCTTACCCACAGCTCTTCGACATTGCCAAAAGGAATTACTGCCTTTTGATACTGTGTCTTAACATGTTCCGACTAGTTCAATACACATGTATAATACGAGCCAAGCTAATTTTCCACACAAAAGCTCAATAGTTCCATTTGCAGCCATACCGAGGCGCCACATTATGCCTGCAGGCGCACTTCAACTATGCATTATCCTGTGACACGCCCACTGTAAATCTATTGACGAATGAACTTCAATTTAGACATGTTGTTGAGGAGGAGTAATGAATAATACGAACTGAAGGCACCCGTCTCATAGGCACACCCATCCGCTCACCCCCTCTAAATAGTGAAATTTCAATTTTGACATGTTTGTCACCATCCTCTTACAACACTAAGAGTAATTACCAACAATGTCCTCTAACCAGAAAATATCTCTTATTTTAGGTTTCACTCACATTATCCTGTGACTACCTTCAATCTGTGATAGATAGTTCAGCCAACTTTTTTTTATCATATTTTATCAAAAACAGGATTCTGCAATAAATATTTTCATTGTTTCCATGGTGATTTATTTATTTATTATTATTTATTTTTTAAATAAAGTTTATCTAGAGAACCAAAAAACTCATAGGGAGGGGGTGAAAGTGATAACTTTATTACAAATATCTTTATCTTGTACGATGGAAATATCGAGAAACAATTTTTCATGTTTTTATTCCGACGATGATGTGAATAACAGTAAATTGTGGGTTGTTTACATGTTTTCATAACAACTTTGTTGATGTATATATATATTTTTTTATATTTTGGTTTTTTTTTTGTTTTTGAAGATTGTTTTTAGAAGATATTATATAGAGATATATATAATAAATTTTAGAAGATATTTTAATATATATATATATCTATATATACCTTCTAGACACAATCTTCAAAAACAAAAAAAAGAAAAATATAAAAAACATACCCCACTCTTAGAAATGTTTGTTGGAAAATGAAATACAATAACAACAATTTTCCTTTTACCTGCAAGTCGACACAAAAAATGGCTTATTTTCTTCACTTCCTGTTATAGTGTTGTGAATAATATTCAAATTCTCGTTCAGATTTCCGAAGCATTGTTTAAAAAATTGATTTTTAATTTCTCTTACTACTGCTGTGATAAGAGGAAGTATTGCGATCGTGTTAAATTTTCGGAATAAAGTTTTCACCGGATATACACATTTTGAAATCCCCCCTCCCCCAGGAGACAGAAAAGTGGTTTTTAGAAACAATTGATCTGTGTGTGTAGTTAGGGATTACTCTTAGGCCCTTGCAGGGGCCGCCTCCCATCACCTCTAGGCATGATCGTAATAACCAGAGGTTGATCGAGGAAATCAAGGCGGACCATTTTCTTGGGATGCCAGCGGATAGGATGGTTCCTAGGTATTTCCGAAAGGAACTTCCACATTGTTATACCGAGCAGAGGCGAATGGGGCTGTGACCCAGTCCTGTTCGGTAACTCGATCTGGTACACAGATGGATCCAAAACTCCGACTGGGGTCTGAGCTGATGGGTCGGAGCTGGGGTCTACGGGGGCAGGCCTAAAGTTAAAATAAGGCCAGCCTAGGGAAGTACGCCACCGTCTTTCAGGCTGAAGTCGTGGCGTTACAACTCTAGGGAGAGCGCTAGGGAGATTATAAGGCAAAGGGTAGTGGGTAGAAGAGTGGCCATATACTCCGACAGTCAGGCAGCCCTGAAGGCACTTTCCTCACACCTCTCAAGACTGTGGGACTGCCTAGTTGCCCTCGCAGAGGTGGGTACTCAGAATAAACTGACACTAGCCTGGGTGCCGGGACATGCGGAGTTTCTGGGAATGAAAGGGCGGATGCCCTAGCGAGGGAGGGTTTGCCGGATACCTTTATAGGCCCCGAACCGTTCTACGGCTTGTCCAGGAGTCTCATCCAAACTTCTATCAGGGGTTGGATAGAAGAAAGCGTTTGCATTGGTGGGAGGGAACACCAGGACAGAGGCAGGCAAAGCTCTTCATCAAAGGCATTTGCCTAAATTTACCAGAGACCTACTGAGCCAGACCCGAAGGGATATAAGGTTAATTGTGGGTCTACTAACAGGGCATTGTAGGCTGAACAGACACATGCAACACCTACAACTTGCGGATAGTGCGGTAAGCCGATTCTGCAAGGTAGAGGAGGAGACCCCGGCGCACATCCTGTGTGAGTGCGTCGGCCTGGCAAGGATTAGGTTTCTTCAATTGGGGACGGGCAACCCCGAAGCTTGAAGCTTCATGACAGAGCCGCTCTCAGGATTTGCTTTGCTAGGATTGATTAGGAGGGCAAAGCTGGGGGCTGTTCTGTAACGTAAGGGGATCCACAATAGACCTCGATTTGTAGGTCGCAGTGGAATGGCTCACCCCCCCGCTTTATTCTATTCTATGGATTACTCAAAAAACGAAAACCATAGTAAGTTTAAAGTTGATATTTAGTTTAAGTACCATAAAGAGACCTGACTGTACGGTTTTGGTCCAAGTCGGGCAACCGGAAGTACCACTTCACTACAACTTTTAGATAAAAAACATTTTTCCGGGAATATTCATTTAACAGGGTTTGGGGGGGGGAGCGAGGTGGGGTCATGTTTTTCCTCTAATGTGCTATTTTAATTATTGCACGATTCTATCATCTTTACACGAATCGTTATTATTAATCGGAATTAAATATGTTACTATTCCAAGTTTGAAGAGAATTGGTTGACCGGAAGTGCAACTTTATTGAACAGTTTTTAAAGTTTGTGAACAAAAGATCTCAAAAATGAAAAGTCCCCAAGAACTTATAACTTGATATCGTCTAGTTATTATTACCACCGCATGTGACACAATGGTTCTGGGCAAAATCTATTAACCAAAAGTGCGACTTTATTGAATCGTTTTTTCAGTTTTTCGAGATTTCCTCTTAAACTTAAAATGCTCCCTGCACAGAATAAAAACAATCATCTTATAGAATAGAATAGAATATATTTATTTGACTCATAAGGAATATATCCTATACCCATAAGTTTGGACATTAACAAAAACAATAACAAAAAATACAATAAAATAAGATTATGCAGATTACATTATCATAATTTAACTAGAAGAATAAATGAAAACTAAGGTAACTATAAAATTTTCCTACAAAAGAAAAGCAAACTGTTATGTATAAATTAAACAAAATACAACTGAACAACAAGCAAATAATAATAAATAAAAAAATAAACATTTTAGAATAAAAAAAATCTGGTGTGAAACACTCACACAACTTTCTCTTACTCCAGTTCTCAAAATGATAATTGACAAATTTTATAGTTTGTGTACCAATTTAATGAAATTCGTCGAAAACTGAAAAAAACTGTTCAGTAAAAGCGCACTTCCGGTTTACTAATTTTCTTGAAACTCGGAATTTCCGCCATCTATTTATTTCTAACTAATTAAGTTTGGATGAAGAATTGTATAATCAACTAGGATAGCACTTTAATGAAAATCTAACCCCACCCCTCCCCTAAAAGTGCCCTTAATGAATTTTCCCAGGGAAATGTTTTAGATAAAAGTTGTAGATTTTGCATGTTTAGTTTATATACGAAGTTTCAAAAAAATCGTTGGAGCCATTTTTGAGAAAATTGCGAAAAAGTAAATAAATCATTTAGTAAAGTGGTAAAGTAAACGCACTTCCGGTTATCCGATTTTTTTCAAACTCGGAATTTCAACAACATATTTAATTCTAATTAATATTATTTGATGACAGAATTGTCTAATAAACTGAAATAGCACTTTAGATGGAAACCTAACCCCACCCCTCCCCCAAAAGCGCCCTTCAATATATTTTCCCGGAGAAATGTTTCAAATAAAAGTTGTAGTTCTTTGTATGTGTGTTGATGTTTGAAGTTTAAAGAAAATCGTCGGAGCCATTTTTTAAGAAAATCGCAAACAAGTAAAAAATCCAACTAGTAAAGTGGTACTTCCGGTTGAGGAATTTTGACACCACCGTACTGTCAGTTCACATAGTGATACCGAAACGGAATATCAAGTTTGAACTTTCTGCGATTTTTCATTTATGAGCTACGCTGTTCACATACATACATACATACATACATACATACATACATACATACATACATACATACATACATACATACATACATACATACATACCATACATACATACATACATACATACATACATACATACATACATACATACATACATACATACATACATACATACATACATACATACATACATACATACATACATACATACACAGAGACTTTCAAGATGGCGACAAGTGAAAGTGATGTTGTTTTTCACTGTGCTATTAAAAAGTTAAAAAATGTTACTATTCAAAGTGGAAATTTGCGAAGTGACCTTAGGCAAGATATTATTGACTCAGTCTCAGTATTGACATCTTTATTTGAAGAGTTGAGGGCAGGATTCAAAGAAAAAAGTGAGCTGTTGGAGCAGTTGAGGTTAAGTGAAACATCTCGGAAGCCAACATACGCCAATATTGTAAGTAATCCTCCACATAAATTTCCTCCAATTCGTCACAAATGTTTAGTAACACCAAAATGTGTTACCGAACCGAATAGAATCAAAGATAATTTAAAGTCAATTGTAAAACCAAGTGAACTGCAGATAGGAGTTACTGGTTTTAAATCTCTAAAAAGTGGTAAGGTTATTGTGGAACTAGACAGCAAACAAGCACTGGATAAATTCTGTAATAAAATAAATACGGACTCGAAAGATGAATTTAAAGCTGCGCCTTGTATAAAGTTTAAACCAAGAATTATCGTTCTTAACTTACCTGATGAAATTAACATAGATAATATACTATCCACAATTCAAAATCAGAATCCAGAGCTGCTAATTGAGGATGAAGACATCCGTCCAAAGTTCATGATAAATAACAAAAAGTTAAATAAGTGTCATTGTGTACTTGAAGTCAGTTGTTCTGCCTATCACAAATTGATGAAGAATAAACTAAAACTAGGCTGGGAAATTTGCAGAGTTCAGGAATATATTTCTCTGAAAAGATGCTATCAGTGTCATAAATTCGGACATTTGTCACATGAATGCAAAGGCAAGTTAACTTGTCCATTTTGTACAGGTGAACACGATAAGAAAGAGTGTTCAGTTGAAAAATCAAAACATGTTTGTTCAAATTGTATAAGCAGTAACAGGTATTTAATTAACAAAGTTAATGTAACTCATTCAGCACTCGACTTCCAATGCCCAACAAGGTTAAAAAGAATAAACAGTTTAAAAGAAAACATTGACTACGGATATGAACAAAACAAAGGTTAAAAATAATGGTTTAATTCGATTGCACTGCTATCAAATTAATCTTCGGAAATCGATTAGTGCGACTCATAACCTTAATCAGCAGATGTTGCTGAACAATATCGATATTTCATTCATCCAAGAACCGTACTGTCTTAAAAATAGTGTTACAGGATTTTCAAAAAACTTTAAAATTTATTCCTTTGGCGAAAACAAAAAAAGAGCTGCGATTGTTGTGAACAACAATTTTCTAGACCCTATTTTGGTTACACAGCTTTCTAGTGAGGACACAATTTTAATTGAATTAAATCTGTGTGGCTCAAAGATTTATTTAGCTAGTCTGTATCTTGACAAATTACAAGACATTGAGGAAAGCTTCAAGGATCTAGATGATATACTGAGATTGACAAAAAATTCCAAACTTATTATAGCTGCCGATACAAACGCCAGATCGCGCAGTTGGTTCGACTTAATTACTGAAGCTAGAGGTTTAAAATTAGAGGCTTATATTTCAGAAAAAAGTCTACATGTCGTAAACGAAAAATCAAATCAATTTACCTTCCAGAACAGCAGAGGAAGCAGTAATATAGACCTCACAATAACAAATTCCTCGGCCCTTAAGCATGTAAGAAACTGGCAGATATCTCCAGAAGAGAGTTCTTCTGACCATAACACTATTCAGTTTAACATCAGTTTTGATAATTGTACTCCGAGTGAATTTGTTCCTCATCTCCGATATAAAATAAAAAACAACGACATGAAAGCAAACTTAGTAAAAGAGCTACTCACAAATATTACTAAACTGCTGAATAATCCCACTCTCACTGATTATGTCCCTGCAAAAGCAGATCTCTTTCTTTCAAAATTTATCAAAAACTCGGACCTCAACATTTTTACGATAGACCTCACCAAACTAATAATATTATCTTGTGAGAACACATTAGGCTCTAAGAAGTTTAAAAGTAAAACAAGAAGATCGGTTCACTGGTGGAATGATGAGCTAACAAATTTAAGGAAATCCTGTAACAGACTTAAACGCTTGTATAAAAGGACTTACAATAACCAAGAACTAAGAAAAACCAGAAAATCGGAATATTTTGAAGTGAAAAAGATATATACTAGAAAGCTGAGAGAAGCAAAAAAATTATCTTGGGTTAAATTTTGCAATAGTACCAACTCAAGCAATCCATGGAACTCTCTTTATAAATTCGCAGCTGGAAAACTGAAACCTAAAGCAGCTCTTCAGACACTTCTTAAAGAAGATGGCACTCAAACGTCCACCATGTTGGAGACGCTTCAACTTCTACTGGACAAGTTTTGTCCGAACGACAATTCGCAAGAAGATAGCGAAGAAGACTCATTAAAGAGAAGTTTGGGACAGCAAACTATACATACAGATAACGATGCACCATTTACTACGCTAGAAATCGTGAATACTTTGAAATCCATAGATTCGAAAAAGTGTCCTGGAGAAGATGGCCTGACTAGCGAAATACTTCTGCTAGTTCTAGAATTATTTCCTTTGTCCTTCACAACATTGTACAACGAGTGTTTGAGGAGAGGCATTTTTCCAAATATATGGAAGAAAGCTATAGTCATTCCAATTGTAAAACCAGGGAAGGAAAATCAAACTGACCCGGCAAAATATCGACCTATTTCTCTGCTACCTGTTGCTGGCAAACTACTCGAAAAGCTACTCATTAGCAGAATTCTATTCTATTTTGAATCTAAGAGTCTACTCAGTAACAATCAGTTTGGTTTCAGGGCCCAGACAGGCACTACACATTGCCTCTTACATGTAAAGGAATTCATAAATAGGCATCTTCGGAAGAAAAATGATGTACTTCTAATTTCACTCGATGTCAAGGGAGCCTTTGACTCTGCATGGTGGCCAGAAATTCTATATCAATTACGAAATTACAATTGCCCAAAAAATTTATACATACTGACACAGGACTACTTTAGAAATCGCTCTTCTAAAATAAAAAATGGAAATTTAACTCTGGTGCGTAGCAACACTAGAGGATGTCCACAGGGATCTAGTTGCGGTCCAGGGTATTGGATAGTTATGTATAATCAAATTCTAAAATTTGCATACCCAAGAAACGTTGAACCAGTGGCGTATGCAGATGATTTGCTTATCATGGTTGCGGGGAAAAACGTTCAAATTATCGAACAGAAAGGAACTCTCGCCCTAATGCAAGTATCAGAATGGTCGAAACAATCCAAAATCAGCTTCAACTCTTCTAAAAGTTCATGTTTGTACATAACGAGGAAACGAAATCGGACAGAACCGAAGGTTTATCTCAATAATAGCTTAATTAAATGCACCCCACAGCTTAAATTTCTTGGCATTTACTTTGACAGTAAATACAGTTGGTCTTGCCAGATAGAAAAGGTATGTGAAAGGGATATAAAATTAACAAATGTGCTGAGCAAGATTGCTCGAGTTCATTGGGGATTTCAGCATGAAGCCTTGAAAATCATCTATTCAGGCGCTATAGTTCCAGTACTAACCTATGGTAGCGTAGTGTGGCAAGAGGCATTAAACTTGACAAAACACAGGAAGAAATTAAGATCCGTGCACAGGCTAGTGCTTATTAGAATAATCAGGGGATATAGGACCATATCCTATGAGGCGGCCTGCGTAATTGGTGATATTATGCCCATAGAGCTGACGGTAAAGCTATCTTCAGATATATTCCAGGCCAAATACTTTCCAACACTAAACGTCGATTTACCAATGAGTAAAACAAGTTGGATCCATCCTGCTAGAAATGTGTTACTCAGTGATCAAACCTTTTCTGACAACTTTGACTACACCTACTCTATATATACAGACGGAAGTAAGTGTGATGATAGCGTTGGAAGTGCCTGGGTTATGTTCCAAAAAGATATTTTAAAAGCTTCTCAAAATTACAAACTTGCCCCTGACTGCTCTAACAATCAAGCAGAAGCTTTCGCGATCTTATGTGCCCTGCAAATGCTGACCAACTTGACTACTCATGAACCAAAAACTGCAGTGATTTATACTGACAGCAAGGTTACTATTGACTCACTGAACAACCCAAGAAACCATCAACCACTCATTGAACAAATAAGACACTTACTGGACCGTTTAATTCATACTGATGGCTGGTTGTTAGGTTTACAATGGGTGAAGGGACATTCAGGCATTGTTGGTAACGAATTGGTTGACAGACTAGCAAAAGACGGATCAATGAGCTTTCAAACGCCTTCGTACACAAACAAACCACTTTCTTTCGTGACAAAGCAACTGACTGACAAATATGTACAAAAATGGAATACAGACTGGCAGACGACACAAAACGGATCGCTGACTAAGGAATTCTTTCCGACAGTGGCAAGCAGAGAAAAGATTGGCAAACTACCGGTAACGCACAAATTAACTCAAATCTTGAGCGGACATGGCAGTATGAGATCCTACTTGCATCGATTCCACATCATCGATAGTCCTGACTGCGACTGCATTCACGGAGGCAGCCAGACAGTTCAGCATCTCGTTTATCAATGCACTAAACTAGAAGCTCCTAGAGCGAAATTGATACGATATGTTGTGCTGCAGGGTGGGAGCTGGCCTGTTGCACTCGGAAGGTTTCTTTCTGAGTATTTGGATGTCTTCCTGAATTTTATATCCGGAATTGACTTTTCAGAACTATAAAATTGTGAATTTTATTATTTTATTGTGTATTGAATAAGTATCCTAAAGTGAATTACAACTTCTTCTTTTTTTTATATATACAAAGGTGAATAATAAATTAACTTAGTGAACGAATATCAAAGTGAAGCGATTAAAGTGTTAAATTTCACTGTCATCATTTTGTGTGCACTTATTTTATTATGTACTTGTTTATAGAATTATGAGAACCCATATGTATTTAATTAGTTATTAACGCATGTATTATACTTTATGTATGCAGCATGCCGTAATAAACGCTTCCTCTTCAGGGTTACTTTAGAGGAACAAAAAAACAAAAAAAAAAACTACATACATACATACATACATACATACATACATACATACACACATACATACATACATACATACCTACATACATACATACATACATACATACATACATACATACATACATACATACATACATACATACATACATACATACATACATACATACATACATACATACATACATACATACATCCATACATACATACATACATACATACATACATACATACATACATACATACATACATACATACATACATACATACATACATACATACATACATACATACATACATACATACATACATACATACATACATACATACATACTACATACATACATACATACATACATACAATTTATACATACATACATACATACATACATACATACATACAATACATACTCATTACATACATACATACAACATAACCTAACATACAGACATACTACAGACATACTCCATACACATACATACTACAACATACATACATACTCATACATACTACATACATACATACATACATACATACATACATCATCATACATACATACATACTAATACCTACCTACATACTACATACATACATACATACATACTACAATAATACATACATACATACATACATACATACATAATACATACATACTACAATACATACTCATAACATACATACATACATACAATACATACATACATACAATACATACATACATACAATACATACATACATACAATACATACATACATACATACAATACCTACATACATACAATACATACATACATACAATACATACATACATACAATACATACATACATACAATACTTACATACATACAATACTTACATACATACAATACATACATACATACAACACATACATACATACAATACATACATACATACAATACATACATACATACAATACATACATACATACAATACATAAATACATACAATACATACATACATACAATACATACATACATACAATACATACATACAGTACATACATACATACAATACATACATACATACAATACATCCATACATACAATACATCCATACATACAATACATCCATACATACAATACATACATACATACAATACATACATACATACAATACATAAATACATACAATACATACATACATACAATACATACATACATACAATACATACATACATACAATACATACATTCATACAATACATACATACATACAATACATACATACATACAATACATACATACATCCAATACATACATACATACAATACATACATACATACAATACATACATACATACAATACATACATACATACATACAATACATACATACATACAATACATACTACATACAATACATACATACATACAATACATACATACATACAATACATACATACATACATACATACATACATACATACATACATACATACCTACATACATACATACATACATACATACATACTATACATACATACGTACATACATACATACATACATACATACGTACATACATACATACATACTATACATACATACATACATACAATACATACATACATACATACATACATACATACATACATACATACATACATACAT
This sequence comes from Triatoma infestans, assembly GCA_011037195.1. Taxonomy (NCBI): domain Eukaryota; kingdom Metazoa; phylum Arthropoda; class Insecta; order Hemiptera; family Reduviidae; genus Triatoma; species Triatoma infestans. Next base: position 191,094 of record JAAEAF010013689.1, read on the forward strand.
ACATACATACATACATACATACACATACATACATGCACCAATCTCAAGAGGAGTCACGTTTAAGAGTCCTCGGGAAGAGCATATCTCGTCCCCAATTTTGTTTATTTATTCAATTTATTGCTAGTTTACATTCAGTTAATTGCTAAAGTGCCTCACAATTTTACTGCTTATTCGTAGCTGTTTTTGTTCTATTTTTAAGACAAATAAACCATACAGAATACTAATGACTATATGACTAGAAACCCCTTCTATTCTCCCCGCTGGAGTTTTATTTAACATGCATTGGATACAGGAATTGATATGGTTCTATATGTATTTCCTCATGGTTAGAAGAACCAATAACATCTTTTAATATTCGCCAATGTCCGGTCTAAACCAACGTATCCCATCAAATCGTGCCCCTGCACTGCAAGTGTCTTTCGAAAGCTATTAGGTACAATAACAAGATCCATACCATAGACAGTCTTGTATAGTATACCACACCTCAATTTCACATTATTAGTCATTGGTTTTTTCCCTATCGTTTTTGCTTCTATTGGCGTCTTTACTATTTCCCTTAATTTCCGTTTTTCATGTTATCAGCCTTACTTGGTCTTCCCGTGTTATGAATGTTAGCATATCACCAATGCTTTCCACGTATGCCGCATCGTACCTTGGTATTACTGTTCTACTGAACGCTTCTACGTGGGCCATTTTAGTTCCAGGACGATATTTCACCTGAAAATTAAATTCTTATAACTGGTTATACTGGTGGCATATTTATACATTATTTGCTCTGTTTGAATTAAGATAGATAAGTGGGCCCCCGTCATTATTGTGAATGGAATATTAATCCAGGAACTGTCGTAATCGTTCCACACACCAGACTATTGTTAGTAATTGCTTGTGTGATAGGTTCTGTCTGCGTCGGAACTTTTTTTACTTACACAAGTATTAGTAGTATACTATACAAGACTATCGACGGTAAGGATCTTCTTATTGTACCTAAAGTTTTCGAAGATACTAGCAATGCAGGGACATTAGATGGGACACTTCGGGTTAGACAAGACATTAGCAAATATCAAAGGTTATTTTGAAACAATCACAATACTTCCTCTTACTAAGAGAAAGTAAAACTAGACATCGAATCAAAATTGTTTCTTTTTCCCTAATTGTTTTAGAAGTCCTAAATCAGAAGAAAATATTTCTAAAGCATTTAAAGTGGTTAATTCAAAGAAAACAAACTGTGCAATGGAATTGGTCGTTAAGAGAGCGCAGGGAAAAGATGTTAATGATGTGCTGGAGTGTTGGAGCATTGTTCTGGAAAGAGAAAAGGAGATAGCTAGGATGTGTTGAAAGAGAGAGAGGGAGAATTATAGAGTGAGAAATCCCCTTATATAGGGACACTGTGATGTTGACATTCAACTCCCTTCTTTAAGACGCAAATAGCTAAGAACAAACCTTCTGTTATTTGTTACATGAAAAACCGCGCATCCTAAAAAACTTCTTGTCCTTTTCCTCTTAAAACCGGAAGGATGTTCATTGTTCGGGTGGTCTTCATGACTCAGTAGTGGGAAAGTAAGTAAGTCCGGAAACCCTAGGCACTCTGGAATTCAACTAAAACATTCCACCGCCCCTGGCCCCCCCGACGAGTGAAGAAGTATACGAACTGTTAAGGAAACATATCCATCAGACTAAGTGGTCCATGTCAACCAATATATTTAGACGTCTGACTTCCTCCAGTGGTACCAGTTTAACTCGACCATTTTAATAGACTTAGTAACAACCATCCCAATAGGACAAAGATCCCCTTTTATTGCTTAAATAGGGTGCGAAAAGCTCACTATTTCAATTTATTGATCAATTACTATAATCTAATACAATTTAATCGCATTTAAATTAATAAACAGTTCTATTATTATTTTGCCATAATTACAAGTTTAGAAAAGCAATTCAGGAGCAGTGGACTTGCAGCCTGCCAGCCTTTGCAAGCCCAAAATCTCGTGATTCAAAGAACTCCTGATTTCAGTGAACTCCTGATCACTAAAAAATCCAGTGCAAGGCTCTTGTGCTGGCTAGTATTTCAAGTTTAAAATAAATCGTTGGATTCGAGAAAAAATAAAATATGAAAACCAGGAAAAGTCGTATTTCCTGTCCACTTTAATTGATTTTCTTAAAACTACGTGTTCTAACCAGCATCTAATGTAACTTATAATTATTTTTGGCTACAGAGCTAATGGACTTCTCTCTTTAGTGGAAAACTTGGTTCTTCTAAAACGTCCAAAATTCAGTTTTCCGGGGAAACATTAAAACAGTTATTGTTATTATTATTATTATTATTACTGTCTTGATTGGTTCCGCAGAGCTGGAAAGCGTCAGAGATATTTTCCGCGATAGCCTGCTTTTATTGTGTTCTTCAACCGGTTCCGGGCGTTCGCCCATCATCAGGATATTTTTGTCACAACAGTGTGATAACATAGACTTACACAGAGCAAATATAGTTGATGCATATAGTATCAATATAGTGTATTAACTAAATTTGCTCTGTGCAAGTCCATGTTACCATACTGTTTTGACGAAAATATCCTAATGATGGGCGAACGCCTAAAAACGGTTGAATTCCTCAAAAAAATGCAGGCTATCAAATGGAAAATATTGCTGATTATTATTATTTATTTTTGTTTGACCTCAGTAATATACTGGATAAGATGTAATAATGTACGGAGGAATCCAAGCACATTATTATTCATTGGTCGTTCAAGAATTTCCGGACAATATGGCTCGTGTTTAACACAACTGTTTTCTGAGGTCCATATAAATATTTCGGTCCAATTCCAGAGAGGCTATACTTTTGTGCACTATCCCAGTTGCCGAGAGGACTATGGGTACTACTCGGACAGCCTCCACTTCCCACAGTCTCTTTTTTTCGGACCCAATCTCTGCAAACTTCCGCTTTTTTCCGCCATTACTTGTAGGAGGTTGTTGGTAATCGGGAACTGCAATGTCCACCAACCCTCTGCTTGTCATAAAGCAGCATGTCGGGTCGGTTGTGATGGACTGTTGTGTCAGTGAGCACTGTCCGGTCTTAGTACAGTCTCCAACTGTTGGACTCCAGTACAGATTGAGGGTCATACTTGTAGTATAGCATATTTTCCTCAATCAAACCAGTCTTGAGGGCAAGTTTCCCATGTATTATCTGGGCCAATTGATTGTGCCGGTGGAGGTAGTCAGACTGCGCCAACATTTCACATGAACTTATTATATGCTGGATGGTTTCAGACTTCTGGTGACACAGTCTACATCTATCATCCAGCATTCCAGACACTTTAATTATGTATTTGTCATAATTCCTGGTGCGGACCACTTGGTCTTGGATAGCTGTCATTAGACCCTCCGTCTCGGCAAACAGATTGCCACAGCTGAGCCAGGCGTTCGACGCACGTTTGTCGACAAATGATAGGCTCAAATCGTGTGGGTCTCGGCCAGCAGTGATATGCTCTTCCAGGATTCTATTTTGTTGAGTCTTCAGTGTTATATTCCAGAACCTCTTGCTCTGGCTCACTTAAGTTTACTGGCGTCAAGCTAGTATCAGCCTCACAAACGCTTTTGTGTAACGGAGAATCTTCAGCGCGCTTATGGAAGTACTCTCGCAATTTCCTAATTTGAGAATGACATGAATCCTTGATTTCACTTAGTCCTCTACCACCCTCAATTCGTGAAATGGTCAACCTAATACTGCTGGCATGACTGTGGTGTTTGCAATGCTTTGTCATCTGTGTCCTCACAATACGCTGCAGCTTCCCCAAGTCGGTGTTGGAACATGATATATGCCGAAGGAATATGTCAGAATGGGAATGGCATATATATTAACAGCTCGAGTTGTGTTTACACCACCGAGCTCTGACTGGAGCACTTGAGAAAGTCGCTTTGAGAAAACAGTTTCCAACTTATTTTAATTTCCTGGTGGTCGAACCTCTTGGCTTGTTGGATTCCAAGGTACTTATAGGTCTCAGACTCTCCCATAGGTTCGTCCGACTCCCTTCCAGCTGTTTCTGGTCGAAATTCTTCCATATCCTCATTTCGAGGTGCAGCCTGCAGATCAGCAGTTGGCGAAGTTGTCTTTCAGTTGTCACTCTCAGTTCTCTTTCCACACCTATTCTTATCTCATCCACCAGATTTTGCGGGATTAATCGGTTGCTGATCCGAAAGATGCTGAGCCGGTATTGGGATTCCTGGGTAATGTTCATTGAAAGCAGAAAGCAGTTTTTCTTTATAAGCGATTCTGTCCGTTGCATTATTAGTAACTCGATAGCACGTTCGCACGATAAATTCGTTAACTTCTCGGGTTCACTTCATGCGAACGCGCCTGCGGCCTGCTTGATGGTATCAGGGAACAACCCCCGAGAGACACTATCAGCAGTCTCAGCCTGAGATGAAGATGAAGTATGGCTGATTCTTGTGTCGGCTGTAGTAGTTTCGGGTTGCCCGGTACTAGCCCGCCTGTTCAGCATAGTACCACTAGCGGTTCACCCACTGTCACGTCCAGCGCTAGCTCCAGACGTGCCCTGGCAATCCCCAGGCAGCGACAGTATAACTTCATTCCTTAATCTTCTCTCCATATTTGGGTGTTGCTGTTTATACCTGCAGCCAGGTTATGAATGGATGAGGAAAAGGGGAGGGAAAAGGGGATAAGGATAAAGGAAAAGGCAAGGATAAGGAGAAAGGATAAAGGAACCCTTACACTCCCGGACAGTGAGTGGGAAGGTCTCTTTTAGTCACCTCCTACGACAGGCGGAGAGATACCGTAGACTTATTCTAACCCGAGTCTACACAGGTTCTATTATTATTATTATTATTTATTATTATTATTTTTGGCGTATCGACAGCTGTGGTCATTAGCGCCTCTCAATATTTTTTTTTAATTCTCAAACTTGTCTTCCAGTCTGGAATTTTCTTTACCTATGGCATCCAATACACTACTTTGCCCATCAAGGTATGATGGAGCCTCCGGTGTAGAATAAGGTTCCACAAATCCCCTCTTGGCCATGATCCAGTCGATAAGGGGCAGTATGAAAACCTGATTGTGCCAACCCTTTATTTAACAAATTATTTTGGTCACTTATGCATAAATATTCCTTCACGTCTAGAATTAAATTGTATTCATTTTTATTTCTGGACTCCGTGTTTATAATATGCAATTTTATATGTGCTCTATCATTGATAATCCCTATTATTATTATTATTATTATTTCAACGCTCTTAAGGGCTGGCTCTATGCTCCTGTTAATACCTGCTCGGTTTAGCTATTCACATTGAGAAAAATATGAGTACGTAAATCTTGATGCTGATTCTGATCTGATGAGAAAAGAGTGTGCTTTACTAAATTTCAAGGACCAAACAATATACCCAATGAAATAAATGGACACCTACTTCATACATTCAACAGATAATAAATATGTACATACATACATACTCATGCATACCAGATTAAATATCTATGCTACATAATTAAACAATTAATGCCACAGTCAAACAATAAATTACTTATTTAGAAAATATACTCTTCGCCTGCCCAAGAAAATCTTACCAAGATATCTTGCGTGACGGGGGAGGGGGAAGGATCGTAATTTACGTCAACATGAAAACCAACGCCTAGGCGTAAGTTTGTGCGAAGATCCTCGTAACAAACACACACACACGCGTCCTAAAATGCATATGTTCCGCTGTTTCCTCTTCACCACAGTGCTCAGTACCATCTCTCACCAAACTCATTCCATGCCATTTGCTATTTATCTGTCCATACCCAATAGTCTAGGTCAGTGATGGCGAACCTATGACACGCGTGTCAGTGCTGACACGCGAGCTCATTTTTGGTGACACGCATCTTCAAAGATAAAAAATTTCATAAAAAATCTTTTTTTCTGATAATGTAGCTCATATAGTTAGCAACTCTCTCTGTTTACTACATATTTTGTGTTTAGTTTGTTTCATGGAAATTATAAATACCGATTAACATTTTTTTAAATTTTATCCCTGAAAAAGACAATAAATTTGTCGAAACGTTGGAAAAGATTTAAAAAAAAGTGTACATTTTATTGACCGCTCCTCGAGATCTCCTTTAGTTGTTTTGCTAACAATTATTTCATCCACATATTTTTGTGAGACATTGTTCTCAGCATTAAATTAAGACAAACAAACGGAATCGGTTAACAGATGAAGTCAGTGGCGCTTGCTTGGCCTTGAAATGTACCAAGTATAAACCCGAAATAAAAGATTTAGCAGACAAACTTCAGCACCAAAAAAGTCATCAGAGACATTTTCCGCGGTAGCCTGCTTCATTTTGTAGTCATCGACCGGTTTCGGGCGTTCGCCCATCTTCAGGATGCGTTTTTCAGACAGTGTGACAACACCGACATGCACAGAGCAAACTTAGTTTTCACACTCTGCGGAACCAACCACCACACCAAAAAAAGTCACTAATTTTTCATATATATTTATTTTCTAATTGTATAAATTTATATTGTTTTTCTGTTTTTGTTCAATTATATTTTATATATATATTACTTGATTTTGTATGTTAAGTGTCAATGAAATATGTAAGACAAGTCTCTAAATGTAAACTATTGGTTTCATTATTTTGGCTTTTGTATTTTAAATGGCATTAAAAAAATAATTAACTTGATGAGTGACACGCCACGAGAATTATGTTTGTATTTTTCAAAATTTTGACACACCGAGCTCAAAAGGTTCGCCATCACTGGTCTAGGTACTAATCTAAATCTGTAGTGACACTATCCTTTTACCATCTGTCGCATCAGGTAAAAATTTATATTTACCATCCTCGAACCTCAATTTCACAAAATTCAAGAAGATTGTAATGCTTCCTTTTTACCAATAGCAATATTAAGGTAAAAGTAAAATGTCAAGCCAGAAAATCAATGATAATATGAAGTTAATTAATCAGAGAAATTTGAATTGTAATTTATTCATTAGATATTTATAATTTAAATATTTCTGAAAATTATATATGAGAATATTGTTTTCAAATCAGTATTGTATTTTATGAAGGTTTTAAAATAATAATGCCGTAAATATTACAATAAATACTGCTTTATTTATTTATTTATTTTATATCTTTTGTAAAATGGAATAAATATTGTTTACCGCATATAGTACAAAATTTATTTGAGTGAATTATTTAATATTTCATTTCCACAATTAATAAAGAAAACAAAAAATATATTTATCGTTATTTTATTTATTATTTATTTTACTTTTGTTTTATTTTATTTTATATTCACTGATATTTCACTTGGTTGAACATAAATATATCTAGTTATATAGACATACAATAATATAAAGACTTATTTTGCCTATTATAAAATTCATAAAATAAATTTATAATAAGTTAATATTTAGAAAATATTATCTAAAAAAAATTACATATTATACAGGATGTAACAGCAACCTCTGGCAATACTTCGGGATATGGTTTTTCACTTTATTTGGAACAAAAAATTTCTAATAAACCATGGTCCGATTCGTTCGCCTTCAAAAGTTATTCTTCATTTTCTAAAATTTTCAATTTTCCTACTTTTTCTCATAAAATTGATTATATCTCAAAAAGTTTTTCACATAAATCATATTCAATTACACCTTTGGAAAGAGCATTAAATTTCCTACAAGAAACAGAAGTTTTATTTTAATTTAATTAATTATAAGGTTTTTCAGTGACTTTAAACTCAAGCCTACAGCGCTTCGACAATTAAAAGCCACTTTTCAATAGCCCAAAAGCCATTTTCTTATAAATTTCTTTAAGGCTAGCGTATGGTCCGGTTACAGAAAAAATATCTACATTTCACCAGCTTTCCAACGATAATAAATATCATGGGGTTTCTTTCTTGTTTTGTCAAAGAAAATACGAAATAAATGTAAAAAACAACAAAATTCAAATTGAGAACTGTTACAAAAATATCCTAAGATTAATTAATAATACTGGAATGAACTTTGGAATTGTAATCTCACGATAGAAATCCGTCTAATTCTAATAAACAGAAACATTAAGTCGTGATTTAGCTGGTCATACATTCAAAATGCCACAGTTCTCTGACAGAATACCGAGATATGATTTTTATTTATTGTTTTTGTAACGGCAGCGCGTCGGAAGCTGCAGCTGAGTATGCTCGGGAAGACCTGGAGCACCGGATATATGAAGCGGCGGAAGAAATTAAAAACAACCGCGGTGAAGTGCTAAGTGCTGTTTCGTCAGTGTCACGAAGAAGTAGACTTTGTCTACGCGGAGGATAAACATTTTGAACATTTTCTTTAAATTAAATTAAATTTTTCTTTTGTGTAAAAAGTTTTTATTTAATTTTTTGTGTGTTTTTAAATTTTTAACCCTCTTACAGATGGAAAAGATTTTTTTCGTTAATTAAATCATATTTTTTGTATTATCTTTTATCATTCTCAACTCCATCATTTTAACAATTAAATAAACTTTGATTTATGAGATTTATTTGTTTATTTTTTTGATTTGATTTATCAGAAAAAAAAACAGAGGCAATCTTGGGATAAATCCAAAAGCTAATCTTAGGATATTTTTATAACAGTTCTCAATTTGAATTTTGTTGTTTTTTTACATTATTTCGCATTTTCTTTAACAAAACAAGAAAGAAACCCCATGATATTTATCTTCGTTGGAAAGCTGGTGAAATGTAGATATTTTTTCTGTAACCGGAATATACGGTAGCCTTAAAGAAATTTATAAGAAAATACTATTGAAAAGTTGTTTTTAACAGTCGAAGCGCTTAAAAACAGTGAGTTTAAAGTCACTGAAAAACCTTATAATTAATTAAATTAAAATAAAACTTCTGTTTCTTATAGGAAATTTAATGCTCTTTCCAAAGATGTAATTGAATTTGATTTTTGTGAAAAACTTTTTGAGATATAATCAATTTTATGAGATAATGTAGGAAAATTGAAAATTTTCCAAAATGAAGAATAACTTTTGAAGGCGAATGAATCGGACCATGGTTTATTAGAAATTTTTTGTTCCAAATGAAGTGAAAAACCTTATCCCGAAGTATTGCTAGAGGTTGCTGTTACACCCGGTATATAAATTAATATAAAAAATTTACTTATTGTTCTAATAAAAACAATAATCAACTACATTAATGGAATAATTTGCCCTTGTGTGGGGGGGTGTACAGAGGGAGGGCTACGTATGAAGGACAACATAATTTAATCAACAGAAAAAAAAAACGAATCATGCACATAGGCTTTCTTACATCACTTATTGTTTGAAATTCTGATTATCAATTGAATCAGTGGTTTGAAAATGGCGTTAGTCCACTCATGTTGTTTTTGGCAAATTGGAAAAAAACTGTTTTGTAATATTTAATACTTTTAATCGTACAAGAAACATTTTTTTTTTCATATTATCATGGTATGTTACTGATTATTTCTAGTAAGAATCATTGCCATATAATTTTAGGGCTCAGGCATAAAAAAAAAAACAATCATTTATGACATAGACTAATGTCCTTATCAAAGGTAATGTAGGAAATAAATTAATAATGTTGATTTATTTCCAATAAATGTGTATTTAAGACCAAAAAAAAAAAAATTCATCAAACATTATGTGTTAGTCATTTATTTAAGATTAAATTTAACCACTTAACAGTTCTCAAGTCAATCAATGATTACTGATGAGTTAATCAACCTAGTCCGTCACATCTTCAACAAGGCACTCACAAATCTCTTCATAAAAGGATACATCATTTCTGGTACCAGGTCTATTGCCCTTTTCAAGAATACTATAGAATTCATTACTTCACCATTGCACCAATATACAATGGACTAGTGCTCTATTCAAAGTCTACGTGTCTACAACACGAAAACACCCATAATTCAATTTTAGAAAATATGTAACTAATGCCCTTATCAAAACTACTAATTATCAATATATTTTTTTATCCAGTTTCCAAATCTAGCTGTGCATTCAATCCCGGTAGCCATAATCTCAAATTCTCGGTTAAAGTGATTTTAGAGGACTTCTGCGGCATTGATATGGGCACTGCCTGATGGTGTACAACAGTTTTACCAACATGCGTAATTTACAGTTCGCACCTGCTGTATTTATACTTTATGTTAAATTAAGAGCTACTAAATAATTTAGTACAAAATTCAGCTTCAAGGAAATATATCAGTTCTAATTATTGGTAAAAGGGGCTGGAAGAAATATTATTTACGAATTCATAAATAATAATACTTTACTATAAAAGTAAAGTGACTTTAACAATCCACCTTAGCAATATACTGTCATTTATATAGCCATAATTCTTCATTGTTTTTGAATTATTTGCTTTAATTAATTTAGCAGAATTATTACTAGGTCCTCAGTTAATCTCTAAATTAATTTATATGATTACCTTTTAGCCAGATAATTTAGGATTGTACTAGTTTAATTTATATCACATTAATATCACCAAAATACTACAAACATGGAGTAATTGTCAAGCAATTTGTAATAATTTATTTTAACTTTATTCTTATTTATGCTTATTGCTTTTATGCCGCAATTTTTGGGAAATTTGCGATTTCACGGGAAATATAATATGATTTTGAGGTGGAGATCCCTTTTAAATTTTTTGTTAAAAAATGCTTTAATTTACCCAGAAATACACCGGATGCGATTGTATTTTTAGAGACCAATTTAGCTCCAACGTTCTTGTACACATTGAAATTGCATTTAAATTATATAAAGAGATGTTTAAATCTACCAACTTCTAGAACCCCAAAATTCTCACCCAAGAAATAATTAATAGAATAATATTTTGGTATAGAAACTGGGAAATACTCTGTAATAGCTGTAATATTAATATGATGGATTTGTTAAATGATGGCATAAAAACATCCAGTGTAATAAACATATTAAAAGGTTATGTAATTAATGAGCACAAATTGAAAATATTATAAAGAAATTTGGTGAGGATCGGTCAAGAAAAAACATTCACTTATGCCAACGTTTCAACAGAGTTTCCTGTCTTTATCAAGGCAATATATAGAAAGTATTGAAGATGTGGAGAAAGAATTTTTAAACTTACACATTTGTTACATTGCAGTAACAGAAAAAGGAAAATTAAAAGTTACTAGTGTCTTGACTTAAATCATCTACAGAAATGTAATTATGTCGAAATGTTGGCATAATTGAATGTTTTTTTATGACCGATCCTCAACAAATTTCTTCATAATTAGAAAGTTTAAAGAAAGAAATCATTCAATCATCAAGAAATTTGTTCTTATGTAGTTTGTAATGGGGAAAAACAGCGCCTTGAATTCATCAATGGTCAACAAATTCTTTTTTACAAATTGAAAATTTTCAGCAATGTAAGGTATACTCTGTATAAAGGAATGTAAGGTATACTCTGTATAAAGCAATGTAAGGTATACTCTGTATAAAGCAATGTAAGGTATACTCTGTATAAAGCAATGTAAGGTATACTCTGTATAAAGCAATGTAAGGTATACTCTGTATAAAGCAATGTAAGGTATACTCTGTATAAAGCAATGTATGGTATACTCTGTATAAAGCAATGTAAGGTATACTCTGTGTAAAGCAATGTAAGGTATAGTATAAAGCAATGTAAGGTATACTCTGTATAAAGCAATGTAAGGTATACTCTGTATAAAGCAATGTAAGGTATACTCTGTATAAAGCAAAGTAAGGTATACTCTGTATAAAGCAATGTAAGGAATACTCTGTATAAAGAATTGGAGCCCGGTTACAGCTTTGTTTATAGTAGCAAGTTAGATGCGAATTCTATTGGCTGGTTAATCAAAATGAGGGGCGAACTGCTGTATCTAAACAGATATACCTTCACTGAGCAGGTCAAATTGTGCTCATTGTGTAATAGAAATGAGATCGAGGACGTCTATCACTTTCTTGCTATTTGTCCTGCTTTAAAGGGGTATCACCTAAAGTATTTGAAGGAGGATATGCTAAGTGAAGATGAGTTTAAGGCATATTTAAATGGAAAGACTGGTCCAGCTTGGTAAATTACTGTAAGGTAGCCTGGAATGATAGATATTTTTTGATACAACGGTCTAATTATTAGAATATGGATGGAGTTAAATATTTCCGAAATTTCTTCTTTTACTTTGTATTACTTCTTATTCTTATATCCTTTTATAATTATCCTTTCAAGGCGACCCCTCAGACGGTCAGTGGACCATGAGTATTCGGTCTCAAAACAAAAGAGATTTTATTTATGTATTTGTTTTGTATGTTCCCAATAAAGACAATTTTATTATATATGATTTTGCGAAACTGTGAGCACTAATGTGGGTGTTTGTTCTTATGCGAACAAAATCACATAACATGCAAAAATATCACTGCAAACTTAAACTTGTTATACTGTTTAGCTTACCATCGCCGCATTGTCATAGAGGTTATGGTTATTTGTTTTTAGCTCTTTGCCATTTTTCTCACAAAATAGCTCTTGACGAATAAATAATTAAAATTTCAAGTTTAAAGCCAAGTGGTAAATTTTGTAATTGCTTTAATTGCAGTAAGAAAAGGAGGTCGTGTGAATTATCACACCAAATTTTTTTCAATAAAATAATCTATTTTTCCATGATCGATAAATAGTGTGATATTTCTAATAAATAATCTAGAAAGCTATGATCAATTATAATCGTTTATTCTTAGAATTATAGTCAACAAAGTATAATACGAGTACCTTAATATATCCGCATAAGTGGCTAAGTTTGTCACTTTTATAGTAACTACTAGGAGTTTTCCACTTAAGTGAAAATTTATGTCAATCATTCATTGTTCCCATTATCATAGAGGGTAAAGAGGCTCTTGGAAATTTCTGAAGTGGCCGTTACCTGGAAATTCAATGTTTCAGCTGTTATAAGGATTCTTATATAAAAAAAAATTACCTATTCCACTAGAAATTACATTGATTGAAGAAATTGTTGACATAATCTGTGGAGAAGTAATGGGGGGGGGGGGATAAATAGGAAAGCACTCAACGTTACTTATAATTTCTATATAATATTTAATTGTAATTTAATAATTTTAGTGAACCACGCAATCACGTCATTTTTCCTAAGATCTTCATTATTTTACCAACCGTCTGTATTATTCCTTTTTCCTACTCCCCTGCACGAGTAACAGTGTTATTTTTTTTTTCATTCAGCCAGTTTCATGGACCGTAGATCCCTTTAACAATCAATGATGAAAGTCATCGACCTTGGAGTCCTTAGGCAGCAGTTGAAGATTATGTCTTGTGAGTCAGGTGAGTGCTGTGGATCCCTTCTAGAAATTGATTTTTAATGAGCTAAAAAGGAACCAATTCCATTGAAATGCTTTTTTTCCTAAAGTAAAATTAAAAAATTGTGTAAACTCTAATTACTTTTGCTTACTGCATCAAATTCAATTCAAAATGACGTTTTCTTCCAATTATTATTTTTATTATTATCAATGGATGCCCGCAGGCGCGTGGCCTAAGCCATTATGGCTCTTACTCTCCTACAAATAAAAGAGAAGCTATTCCTAAGAAGCTTTTCCCAGCAATCTACCGGCCTCGCTGCAATATCTTGATATATGCTTAAACTCCTCCAAGTATTCCTTTGACAGTGTTACCCTCCCAAACGTGCTGTACCTTCCCGCTAGTGAAAAACTGACCGAGAAAATGGTACACTGCTTCCCTCCGACACCATCCTCACAATTCTAACACAAATAACTTGGCGTTCTGCTTATTTTGTGCCCAGTCTATACACCTACCAGGGCTCTTAACGATTTTCTAGTCAGCGCGAGAAGATACTTCAAGAGTCTGTGTCTTTATATGTTATAGTCTGGAGACATCACTTTTTTTCACTCTAGTGCTTTCTCAATTCATTTTTTCCTCCATTGTTTGACTTCCCTGTTGTAAACTTGCTTTTTAACGGCTACTGTTGTCTGCTGAGGATCACTAAACGTTAATGAGAATCCCACCTTAGCCAATTCATACGCCCTCTCATTGCCCTCTATACATTGCCCAACGATGTTCCTCTGAGCAAAACTAATCAATATTCGTCTGCGGAGAGACCAAATTTCTCGCTGTCCAAAGCTTCACTGGGCCAACCCAATGAAAAACAACAACAAACTGGGTCTAAAACAAAAACCCAGTTCCAGGTTTAACCCATCTATAATATTCACCGCAGTCCTAACAAATCGGACCATAACCTTGAAGGGAAATAACCTAAGCTCTTCCACAGACATCCTATTCCGACCAAAAGACATGAACCTAATTTCCTCACAATCCGAGCAATCTGACATAAGATGTATCGGTGATTCTTCTTCTATCTCACAGATTCTACAAAAGAGGTGTGGCATTAGCCCCAATACGTAGACGTGTCTCCCTAATTCACAATGTCCAATAAGAGATTCCGCAATGCGCAATAAGGGATCCAACCCGATACCTGAAGGAGATTCATGAAAGGGACAGCAACATTAACAGCGTCGCCATTAATTAAAATTCTATTAATTTCAGTAAAACGAAATCGTATGTTTTACTGACCAGATTTTGTTCTCACACAACAACATACACGCACGCACAGCGAGAGAGTGTTAGAGGACGTTAGCAAAAATTCATTTAATAAATAATTAAAAAATTCAATTATTTTATTAAATAAAATAGAAATACGGAATAAGTTAAAAATTACAATAATAAATTTAAATGAAAAAGTTAATTTAATTTTCAAACAGAAATTTAGTTGCTTTTTTTTTTTTGCAAAACAATGTTTTGAACAAAGTAATCAAAACTGGCAGGGCGAAGGTAGGCAAATTTTAATGTTCGTATAAAAATTAAATATTCATAATGATGGGAATTTTGTGGCAGGTCCTAGTAGAATTAGGTTGGCAGTAGTTTGAAATGAAATGGAGTTATAACGCACCTCCACTACTTTCCTTCCATAACAGCTATATATATAAGTAAGTGATGTAACAATTTCTAAAAGTAAATTTACATTCATATGTATGAAGAAGCTTGTATATATATGTTAGGTTGGCAACCTTAGTGGTTTGGTGTGGTTGAGGAAAGTGGTTGGGCGGAAAGGTGGCGGGGAACGTGGAAAAGAGAGTTAGAGATCGAACATACAACTTTGGAACTTTGCTCGAGTGTTACTCTTTATTAAATAATACCCAATGCTGCCACCCGGTTGGTGTGAAATGGAATAAAAACAAAACACTCTTTGCAATATTAATAATATAAAGTTTTATTGCTTTGATAAGAAATAAATAAATAAATTTACCAAATTACGTAATGTTCACAAATATTGCGTCACCGTTATCTTGTTTCTATATTCAGGTCAGTTTTTTACTTTATTAATGAATAAATCTCGCACTTCTATTAAATGACAAATTTTCTTTACAATTCGAACCTTACTCGTTTATCCTACCTTTAAATTTAAAGATAGTGGGGAGATAGTACCTACACAGGCAGGTAGAACAAGTGTCATGACATTATAGTTATAGTCCTATTTTTGGAATTCAAATGACCACAAAACCTGTATTTCCGGTGAAAACTTCATATCGAAAATTTGACCAGATTACAATACTTCCTGTTACTATAATAATAGTAACAGGAAGTAATAACGATCGTCAGTAAATCTGCATTTTCAAATATAGATTTTGGCAGAAACCTTTGGATCGGATTCAATTGTTGTATATAAATTGATTATCAGCTTTGATCTACCAGAGCCTTATGTGGTTGGTTTTGTTTACACAAACAACACATACACGCACATATATATTTTTGAAAGCATTGTTGCTCTTGTTCAACGGGTTGTATAAAATTCATTTTTGAAAATTTGGCACTTCCGGCTTAATTTTCCTCTCCCCATTTGCTCATACATAATTTCTCAGTTTTCAATTAATAATATCTTTTAAACTTGGAAACTTCTTTGCAACACTAATTGTCCTTAATATTGAATGTACTGTGGGAATGTGCATTAGAAGCCTGAATTGTTGATGTCATTAGATGCATTATATCTGTTCATACCTGGAATTGTGTCATAGAAGATTTAAATGACAAGTTGCGTCATTTAAACACTACTTGATAATTCAATAGAGTTCGAGGGAAGGGATTAGCTCAGTGGTAGAGCGCTGGACTAGCAACGCGAAGATCACGGGTTCGAATCCAGCCGTGCTATCCTTAGATTTTCTCTTCCTAGGAGTCTCTACAGCTCACTGTCCGGTGATATGGACAGTGTTGTCTGTAACGAGAGAACACTGCCCGGAGGCCGGCAGTGCACTGAGAAGGCTCCGGGCGCAAATGACCACAGATTTAAGACGCCTTAAATTTAAAAAAAAAAAAAAAAAAAAATAGAGTTCGACATAACCTAATCCACCTAAGTCCTATCTGGATTTACGACATTAAACTGTGGAGGCATAAAACGAGTATTAAACAATTATATTATCTATACTAACTATAAAATTTGTCAGTTACAATTCTGTAAACTGCCCTAAGAGATAAGATAGTTGTGTGAGTGTTTTATACCAGATTTTTTTATTTGTCATACTTTTTTTTTTTAGTAGCTTTAGAAACAGAATAGGACCTGAATATTTGACGTATGTCTGTAATTAACGATCTAAGTATGTGTTTTTGCATGTAAAATGTACAAAACTTATACGAGAATCTATGCCATTAAATGGAAAGATTAGAATGAAATACTATAACGTTTTTATGTCATCTTTTTTTTTGATTCCGTGTTTGTGTCAGAATCGCGAGGTTCGATTCCCGAGAGTTTCCAATAACATCCTAGCTAACTCCAAGGATTTGTTTACAAATATACATTATATATATATATATAATGTTATATATATATTTCCTTTATTGAAGCAACGAATAAAAATGTATTCTTAATTCGAACCAATTCCAATAACGAATAAGACATTCATTTGTTATTCGAATACTGAATAAATATTTATTTAGTATTTGTTAATTGAATTTGATCACAGCATCACCTTTTGCAACAATAACACGAAGTTACTGGTTGTGCGGACAGAAAACTGATTTTGTCCAGTTAAGAATATAACCTACTAAGTGAAAACCCTTACACTTACCACAAAAAGATATTTGGAAAATTAAAAAACTACTAAACTGGGAAAACTTTTAAGAAACAAAGTTTGATCATTAATATACATACAAGAAACAATATAGTGATATAGAAACAATTTAGATAAATTATAGATATACATAAAAAATCTGTAGCAGAGAGGCTGCGAAAATTCTAGATAAATTTATAGGCAAGAAAATTTGTTAAAAGTGCAAATTTGTTTAAAAAAAAACAAGAAAGAACGCTGAGAGGAAAATATAAAATAATTGTCAACGGTAAACTTGGAAAAACCAAAATTAATAAATAAAACTTTCTGTACAATTTTTCTTTTTTATTTGTTGTTTCAACCAAGTAGAGGAGGGAGCAGATTTCCACAATTTCTTTTTTGAAAAAGAGATCTTTAATTTTATTAAAGTAGCACGACGAAATATTTATTACGAATCTTTTTACTCCGGACAAAAATACACCCCATTACAACTGAACTTAATTTCTATTGGGGGGTGGGATATAAAACGTTTTTTTTTACAATATTAAACGACTTTATGAATGAATGATCAAAAAAAATAAAATAAGAGGAATTGTTTTCAATAGACAATTTGGCGCATGCGTAAATCTTTATATATATACCAAACTCGCCTGCCTTTATCATTATCATCATCGTCATCACAAAACGTCCGTATCTTTAAATGATCTATTTGTAATATTACTTTCCCTTTTTCTTTAATGCCAAGTTCACGTCTTAATCCTTTCCAACTTTCTTCGTCCCCTCCCACTTTACGACCATCTAGAACTGGACCAACTAAAACTTTTTTATTTTCTCCCTTGGAAAAGAAAAACCGTGTCTCATTTTCCCAACTTGATGAAGGAGTTTTTCTCATCGTTTTGACAATCATTTAACCAACTTTTTTTTTCCAGTATTTCTCTTTCTTCTACTTTTTCATCGTTCGCATCTCCTTTTGAAGAAAAACACTTTTCCATTTGCACAGTGTTCTCAATCTGTGTTT
Organism: Triatoma infestans; assembly: GCA_011037195.1. NCBI lineage: Eukaryota > Metazoa > Arthropoda > Insecta > Hemiptera > Reduviidae > Triatoma > Triatoma infestans. The sequence continues at coordinate 209,183 of JAAEAF010013689.1, forward strand.
GGAGGGGGGGATTATTCTCTTCATGTCTTGGACCTTGGAACCCATGGCCTAGATGTTCCAATTCAACCTCCACCTCTTCATCTGTTTTCCCCTTTCGTTCATCCTCCTTCCGTTCATCTTTAACTCTTTATTCATCTTTTCTCATTTCAAGGGCTGCTTAACATGCATAAAATATGGAACTGCACACTTTACTAACAAAACAAAAACCTTTACACTCTATTCCTAAATCCACATTGCCAAATCTAAACGACTAGAACACTTTATCTCTTCTGCCAATAGAAATCTCTTTACTTTCTAGAGTGAGTATATGATTGTGGAAAATTTTTAAAATCAAGTTTTCTTCAGAAGTTCCTCTTTTTTAAGCCCCCCCCCCCCAACTACGAATAAATATTTTTTTAAGCAATTGTTTTGTAATGGTGTGTATGTGAACAAAATGGTTCCCATAAGGTAGCGACAAAAGAAGTTGTACTTTTAATCTCCAAAGTGAAAAAGTGATTATTAATATGTAACGATTAAAAGTAAATACAGTATTACCAACATTGAATTAAAAAAGAATAAGATTTCGGTGGCATTGCTGAGAAATAAGTATTACGATCATGCCAGATTTTCAAAATTGAGTTTTCACCAGAAAAATACATGTTTTAGGTTTCTCTAAATACGAAAAAAATGTTTTAAGCGAATGGTCTGTATGTGTGTCTGTGTATGAACAGAATATCTCAAACACGAAAATTCGCAGGAAGCTCAAACTTGGTATTCCGTTTAGGTATTGCCAACCGCATCAGACTCGAAGATTTCCACCAAAATACATCAACCGGGTGTGCGATTTTATAGAATTTTTTTTTTTTTCAGTTTACCGTGATTTTTTCGAAAATGGATCCAACGATTTTCTGTGAATTTCGTACTTTACTTACGAAGTATCACTTTTAATTCAAACATTTTTCTTCTGAAAAAATTGTTTTTTATGGCTATTGGAAATCGGTCAGTTAAAATTTAAGTTTTGCACAGTTTTCTTATAATTTGATATATAGCGCCCCGCATAAACACGGTCAGGTATACAAGTAAAATCTCCACCATCATGTTTATGTCCAGCCCAACTAAATATTATAATGTTCCAATTTTAAAGAATATTTCTTGTTTAAATTGTATTAATTAGAAAACCAGATTTTATTTTTTATTGTTTTTACCTATTTAAAAAAAATATATGTATAATATTTAACGTAAAGTCAAGTCCTTTTACAGCACTCGTGCAGTGCGCAAACTTCCGGCTATTTCCTGGAAAAGTAGTAGGTTATTATAATATTTATGAAATATATTTAATTTAAGAAAAATCTTAAGAATTATTATCTTGAAGATCCCGAAAAACTGAAGAAAAAAACATTAATTGAAGTCGTTTTTCTTGATGATGGATTTTCACAGAAAGCAAGTCTGCGATTATCTGCGATTTTTCTTTCCACTTACAATACCGAATAGATTTATTTAATACTGAATGCAGGCCACCTTAAAAAATATGGAAACTCAATTTCGACATTTTAATCCAATCGTTCTTTTACACTAGTACGCGAAACTAAAAAAAGATAAAAGAAGTGTGTAGTAATTTACATTAATAATAATAAAAAAAAAGTACATGTAACTATTGTTTGAAGGTTATAATAAAAAATTTATGGACCAGTTGTGAACCAGAAATACTTTAAACTTAAAGATGGAAGGTTGGAATATATCCCGTACTCTGTCAAGTATTAATCTTTAAGTATATCAAGAAATGGAAACGATAGGAGTGTATTGGATGTTTACATATTAAAGAGCAAGAAGCGGGCATCGTTTTCTGGCATGCACCCTTCCACGATGTCAGGGAGGCCAGCTAGTGGAATAGCCCATCCTACTGGACATTCTCCAGTAATTCTTCCCCGCCACCATCCCCAATAGTACGGTATTCCATAGCAAGGGGCTTATCCGAAACAGCCGACCGTCTGCTTTCCCATCCTGATAACTCCACCGTCCAATATCCTTTACAACTTCTTCCCATATATTATTCATTTGAATTCATCATAAATTTACAGTTTTCTCTAGTCAACGAGGAGATGGAACATTCAGCCGGTTGGAGGAAAGGCAAGGATTGGGTGGGGGCACAAGTTAATCTGAGAGTATAGAGCTTATTAGGAACTGATTCTCTCAATCTTCTAAGCCCATCCTCTTATATCCAGTTGCTCTTAGAGAAACTAAAAAAAAAATTGAAAGAATACAGGAAGATATTTGCAAAAACAGAAATAAAAAATGCATTAAAATTGATTCTCAATTTCTGTTTCCTTTAATAGTCATAATTTTTGCTGTGATTACTGCAAGGGGAAAGTGTTAGATTCGTGTTAAAACATGAGTTTTCACCATGTTTTGTTTCTTCCAAGAAATATCTGGTGTGAAACACTCGCACCACTTTCTCTCACTCTAATTAATACAATTTATTCCATAAAATTTTCATTGAAATTCATACGTTTCAATGATTAGTTGAGCTGCGCATAAAAAAGATGGTATGGATTTTACTGATACTGTATACCTGAGCGGCCTTATGTGGAGCACTCTATGTCAAAACCAAGAAAGCTTGAGCAAATTTAATTTTAATCTAACTGACAGAATTTCAATAACCCTTTTAAAATCCATTTTTTTCTGTAAAATGTTTCAAATAAAAGTGATACGTTTCCATTTAGGCAGAAGCAAAACTGAAAAACCTATTCTGTAAAATCGTACTTTCGATTAACCGATTTTCTTCAATTTGGAATTCTGTCAATGGTTCTAATATGTAATTATATTATGTAGATGGTAAAACCAAATGTTATACTGAAGGGTACTTGAGAGGAAAGCGTAAACGCTACTGTTCCCCTAAACCCCCCAAAAAATCAATTTTCCCGTGAAAATTTTAAAATAAAAGATAATAGGTATATATATGTACAAGACAGAATACGAAGCTTAAAGAAAATCGTTGGAGCCGTTTTCAAGAAAATTACGAAAACATTAAAATAAACATTCAGTAAAGTCGCACTTCCGGTTGATGGATTTTGCTCCAAATCTTCGTGTTTGATGCGGCGGTAGTATGTCAACGGAATACCAAGTTTGAGCTTCCTCTGACTTTTTGTTTTAGAGATATTCTGTTAACACTCACACAAACCATTTGCCAAAAAACATTTTTTTTCTTTGGACTCCAAAACATGTATTTCCGGTGAAAACTCAATTTCGAAAATCTGGCGCGATCGCAATACTTCCTGTTACTTCCTGTTACTTCCTCTGTTTTTTTTAGAAATTGTTTTCTCACTCTCTCTCCCTCGACGAGTGAGTATTGTGTGTATGTGTGTGTGAATGGATTTAGTGTCATAGTTTAAAAATAGAAGATGACGACAATATATATATTTTCGATCAAAAATCGATGAACTCTACGGTCCCACCATGAATTCCCAAGTATTCTCCAAAAAAAAAATCACTCTTAATGATTTCCTTTAAACTTTGAACATCAATTACAAATATAATGATCTTAAACACAGAATAACAACCGGGAGTATCTTTTTTCAGATTGATTTTTTTTTTCCCCCGGTTCTTCCTAATGTTTTTCGGTACCATCGATGATTTCCTTTAAATTTGGTATTTATTTGTTCTACTTCCATAAAAATCTACAAGTATTATTTGAAAAATTTTTTGGGAATAATTCATTTTTGAGTTATTCCTTGGGAATCTTCGGAAGTGAATCTTATCTCAAAATACACTACCTTTAGAATATTAAAGGCAATTAACATTTAGTAAAATTACACACAATTTCCATCTTCTAAGATAATTTCTCCCTTAGAGCCGTGGCAATCGCAATTCAGTTTCCTCCAGGATATAAATAAATGTTTTGAGATTCAAAGACTAGGATAAAAAATGTTTTTAACGAATGGTGTACATGTGCCTAAGTCAAGCAGCTCAAAATCGATATATCGCCTAGATCCTACCCTGGGATCCGATTAAAAGGTTTCTGAAAATCTGTCTGGCTCCACTGTTTTTTTTCCAGCTTTTGGAAAAAGCTCCTCCTCAGATTTCGCTAAAGCTTGGCATGTATATTACATACATATAAATGTTTTTGCTACAGTCGTAGCAAGTTATGATTGAGAGAATTAAACTCCAACGCCCCTCCATAAAAACAAAAATCAAAAAATGGTAATAAAAATAAATACCTAAAAGCGAAATTATTGCATCTAATAAACAAATATGTTTATTATGGTAATGATAATACCATAACCAGATCATGACGTTTGCCATGAATGATAAAACTGGTTTATAAAATTGCATGCTAGGGTGCGCCGTAGGTACTTTCTTTCTATATCAGTTTTATTAGCATTCAGTGTTGCCAGTATTTTATATTTTAAAGCAGTCCAATATAATTTCCCCGTTTATTTATTTTATTTTTATTATCATTTTTTCTCTTTATACAATCTTTTCAAACTGCTCCTTGATGCAATAAAATTAAATTGTGCATCTTTTATTGGGTTATACCTGTTTTTCTTTTCTTTTATGCTTAGAAAATGAAGAGTAGGAAGAAGAAAATTTCTCTGAATGCTGTAAGAGAATAGGAGAGATGCCCAGACTAGAAACTTTGTTTCAGTTATATTTTGTGTCACCAGGGGATCCGACACGGAGGTTTAATAAATCCCTCCAAGTTGATCTATTGAAATTATATAGAGTTCTACCATTTATATAATACCACTGTGCTAATAAACATTTAGTTATTGTAACAAATTTGTATCAGAGACATTTATTATTTATATTTAAGACCATCGTGAAAGGGCGAACATCTATTTATAGGATGTACCGCAGATAAACTAGTCTACCCTTAAAATTATTGTCCCAGATAAACCAAGTGTAAATGAACGGTAAAAATAGTCAGAATAAATACCTGAATGATAAGCTTTCCGGCTGTTTATCATAAATTCAAAAGTCCTTTTCCAGTCACATACGTATATATCGGCGATCATGTTAAACTGTGGGAATCTCCTACACTAAAACGACAAAAAATGTACGCTCGCTATGAAGAATTCAAAAAACTAAGGTCGGTTTTACCGTCCTTAAGCTCACTGTTGATCGTTACCATGTCGAATGAATACTGCAGTTGACGATTTTAACAGTGCCAATCTGATAGACTGAGTTTCCAAATCAACCAAAGAAAAAGTGTAAGGCAATAAGAGGGCGGGCGAGTTGGCTAAGTTGGGATCCTCACTACCGTTTTGTGACCCCGTGCCAGCAGTTGCCATCAACAAGCAATTTCGCAACTGGGAAGTTAAACAATCGACGAATGAGGTACTGGAGAAGCACTGGACAGACACAAAAGGTTATATCCAGCCTAAAAGATTTATAAAACACAGTAGCTTCTTGCAAATTTTTTTTTAGAGAAGTCTCCCTTATAGCAAGAGAGATGAAAGGAAAACATGGAAAAATTAGTTAAAGACAAAAGAATAACGATAATTAACTTTCAAAACAAATAAAGAAAATAAAGATAATAATAAAAATAAATATTTGATTTTGTACTAATAGAGTTCAGGACTACAACTTGACCATTTCATATTGTATCCGATGTCCTGTGGTATTTTTTATTTATAATAAGAATGGGATACATTGCACAAGGAATTGCACTCTCTCGTAACACTGAGCACTCGTCTTCACAGTACACATTCATTCACATACTCACTCATCACAGACATACATACACACGCAACAAAAAATCCTTAGTCCCATAATCCTCTTAGGCTCTTAAATTAGTGAGGTAATATCCACAGCTAGAAAAATCTTTTCAGCCGGGAAGAAATGGCGGAGTACTTTGGATTAGAGTAGTAGGGAAAAGTAGTAGTATACTGCTATAACTGGAAAAAATCTCTAGTTGGGAAAGCAACTCAACAGATAAAAGAAAGTTTTCACTTTTTCTTATGGTGTTTTGCTAGCATGGTATAGTTGAAACGAGATGACAGAGCATATCTATTTGACTAGAAATAGTACTGAATTCAGAAAACTAGTTTTCCCATCAGAGTTTATCCTTGATTATTTTTTGTTACCAAAAGAAAAAAAATCCTAAATATCTACATAACTAATTTATAAACCTCTGTTAAATATGTGAAAAGAAATCCCGAATAATCGATGGATCCCTTTGTTAATCCGTTTCCCTCCCATATCTTCCTTGATATTTATAGTTAAAGCCTTTACCCTTTACCTATCTAATATTCTTTTACTATTTTATGTCTTAAGACAAAATATGAAGACATGTCCAATTTAACTTCGATAGAAAATATCGGAATCATGAGATTGTAATCCTATCCGATAACCAGGCTAAATATCTCATCAGTTCAAAAATATTATGGAATGCCGCGGCAAACACAATGACCCGGGCAGAAACAATAGAGTTACCCTATTTTGTATGTCTGGGCATATTTGCATGGAAGAAATTAGATGGCCTATACTCTGGCAAGGAAAGGCAGCGTCACTCTTAGAAAAGTAACCAAGTTGGGGCCTGAACTATTCTGTGGAATAAATATGACCAATCTCTTCGACAAGATTTCAGAAATGCGGAGGATGTGAACAAACAAAGCTCTAGATAACCGTCCCAGCACTGAAGCTTGCAAGGCTACATTGGTTATATTGGTAGCTAAGGTTACATTGGCTATATTGATAGACGGTTATAACCGAAATGATCTAAAGGTGCATCAGTCTAAGTAAAAATATTCTTCGCATGCTGACGCGGGTTTCCTCAAGGGGCATTGTACACTCAGAGGGGCACCTGAAGAAGCGGGCCTAGGACACGATATCACCTGCAGATTTTTAGGGGAGATGAATGAAACTTCAATACACCATCCTAACGGACTGCGATGCTGGTCCAAAGCCTGGATAGTTATTAGGCGTTGGAGGAAGTTATATCCCCTCCTTATGGGGGGAGGGCAATGCACTACGACCCTACGGTCTGTTGTGCTAAATATACTCTCCTTAGAACCTCCCCAGATCCTGAGATTCCCCAGAGATCTTAATTTGGATTGATTGCAGTTGCTTTTATGATATTTTGGAAATGTTTCCTGTTTAATTTCAATGAAAACCGTGTTGAGGTGTTTATGAAGAACATATAATTAGCCAAGGCATTCTCCTCTCTTAATCACTTTCTCTCTCTCTCTCCATAAATATATAAAATAGGAAGTTCAAGCTTATTATTCTGTTTACGTAGCCTCAGGAAATCCATCACTAAAGCAGCAGACAGAATCCGTCACCGGAAGTATGCTTGCTTTTCTTTTTCCTTTAAGAGGAAGAAAAGTAAGTGATGTGCTACTTTCAAATTTTGGGAGTTGAGTTTTCACCAGAAATGTATCCTTTGATATTTCTCAAAAGAGCTCCATATAATCTAGGTTCTTAAATTAATGAAATAATATCCTCAGCTTACAAAAAATATTTTAATGTTTTTTAGCGAATCGTCTGTATGTGTGTGTGTCGTTGGGAGGAGGGTTGAAACAAAATATCTCCAAGAACGAATCATCGTATGATCTATCCGCAAACATGTTTTTTTTTTTTTTTGTTATCCACCATCGCATCGGACAGAAAGATGTCGATCAAAATCTGCGTACAGTAAATAACAGGAAATAAAAGTGACCTCTTTATACACCCTATTATCTCAACCTCTGGTAGGCTTTGTACAATAAATATACGAAATAAGCAATAAAAATATATATTGAGGTAAGATACCTCGGATGGGCTCTGTTTAAATAGATACAGCAAAAATTAAAGAGTAAAAACATTTAGTGTGCTGTATATAATATTGTAACGTTTTTCCCTCTAAACTAGCTACTGCAACTAGTTTTAAGTGGGTTCGTATAGATAAAATACTCTAAATTTCAATAAAGAAAACACCAATTTATTGTTATACACAATAAATTACAAAACACTTAATAATAATTAATTCACAGTTTAAACCACAAAAGTTCACTTTGTTTACTTTTTATACACTTTCCACAAACGTTCTCTTCGTTTGTAACTGGAAAAATCTCCCAACTCTCTGTGGTCCCACTATTTATACCGGTGGAGAATCTTCTAGAACCTTCTCAATCCTTCCAGAGAGAGCTAGAGCCCCGCCAGCGCTTCCCAGCGGCCACTAGGAGAACCTGAGGTACCTGCCTTCTCTCCTAGATGGCACCACCGGCTGCGTTACAATATGTATAATATAATTGGTGAGCAAAATGGGCAATTAAAATTTTAAAAATTATATGGGAAAAAAATGAATATACACGATTAAATTAAATTTAAAAATGAGTAACAAATATTATTTATTATCACTTTCCATAAGCCAAAGGAATGGCGCTTACCTTGAAATGCAGAATCCTTGCTGCCAGTGTTGGAAGACACATATGTCCTTAGCCCATATCGGGAAAAAGGCGAGAGGAAAAAATAGAAATAAGGAAATAATTCTTATGTGCCTCTTTTTCTTGAGTCTTCACTGACACACTGCTACTTGGCTGATGATTGTATTATAATTAAATAGGCTCCCAGTTGCTGCACGGCAGAAAACCAACCGGAAGTAACAACCATGTGATTTCACAATGAACCTATGCAGGCCCGAGAGAACCGAGCCGCTAAGTCGACAAATGGACCAGTTTATTAACACTACTTAGGAAAACCAGAAGTAAAAAACTTGGGTTTTCACAAATAAGGGCAACCGAACTGGCATGAATTGTATAGATATTACACTGCGACCTATTCAAGGGAGTGTTGCATAACAACTTACTCCTTCGAGTTTAAAATAGCGACTAACTCAGAGAGGAGAAAATGCATAGATTCCCCCCTCTCTGCTCTTAAGACATAGCCTAATAAATAAGTAAATTATTATCAAGGTAGTACCCCCACCAAAATAAAATTATTGTACGCCGTTGGCCTCAAATTTAAATTTATATTAAATACCGAACAGTCTGTGTCTGTGCCTGAACATAACTGAATGTTTTTCTTGGTGATTTTCTTGAAAATGTTACCAATGATTTTCTTTACACTTTGCTAACTAACTGCACTACATCTTTTTCACTTTTATATGAAATATTTTTCTAGGAATACGTATTGATACATGGAGGCTCCTGGCGGGGAGGGGAGCTTTAATTCAGAATTCCTTTAGTGTTCTTTTTCGCACAGTACTGGACCTTTTATAACAATAAGGCTCATTAAATAAATACATTGCTAGATTTCCAAGAGGGAAGAAAATCAGTTAACCGAATGTGGCACTTTAAAGAATTGGTTTCTGGGTTTTAGGAATTTCTCGACACCAAGGTGCCAGCGTTTTTTTTTTTCTAAAAAAAACCTTGAAATGCTAACCGTGTAGATGATACTTATAAACCCATTAGCTTTATTTGAAGCATTTTTTTTTTCTAAAATTTAAACTACACTACTTAGAGTAGCAAAGCTTAGAAAAATGTTATTATTAAATAATTTAATATTAATAATTAATAAATAATTAATAATATTTTATTAATAATTTAATAAATAATTTCCCCATGAACTCTCTCTCTCTCTCATTCTTTCTCTTTTTAAACAAGTTGTCGCCCCTGCTGGTCGTTCCTGCTCTTCTTCATTTTCCCCACCAGCTCGCTGTGTCTCACTTCGTCATTTATAAGTGCACGCTAGGCGCGCAAGCGTATTTGCGGTAACTGTGTTAATACGAAGGTGACCATGTTTCGTATGAAGGAGACATGTTGCCTCTCTCTTTTATTATTCTATAGTAATTTCCCATGAGAAAGCGGTGCTCTCTACAGAATTTAAGAATAACAACACTACCAGTAACTACGCCCCCTCCTCCCGGTCTTCACACTCACATTGTAGTCGTAAACTAGCTGAAAACTAACACATATTAAAGTACACAAACTAGAATGTCAAGCGTATAAACAATATTCCAAGTTTTGTCAAAGTTCACTGCTCTGCTAACTGTGTATTAAGTCAAACCATGCGGGGTTAGGAAAGTGGTCTTAAATCTTATCCGCTCCCCTCTTCCAAAAAAAAAAATCTCTTTTCAGCGAACTGTGGAATCCTTAATCTGTATATTCACCACATACAGACCAACACCTATACACACACATTGCTGAACATTCTTCAAAGTTTCCTTTTTTCTTAAGTTTCTTCAAGTCGCACGCTTTCTAACCAAGAAGAGAAAAAAGAAAAAACTAATTGGAGTTTCATCACTTTTGTGGTTAGTAAGGAAAATCGTTGTCGTTTGTGATAATGAAAAATTTTCTTGCAAAAAACATAGATTAAGCGATTAATATTTGATAAGATATGAAGTAGAAGAAAAACTTCTATTTTACCAGGATCTCTTCAACATTTTTTCCTTTAGCAGAAGCACGTCATCAATTTAACATATTTTTATCCACTTTACTACTTCATACTGCTGCCAAAGGAAGCACACATGCTTATCCAATTTCTTTTAAATTCTGTTTTCACTGGCACGTGTTCTTAAATAGGACAAACAAACAAAATCTGATGTGAAACACCCACTCGACTTCAAACTTATCATTCTTACTAAATGTTTGCTTGTCTTCAATTACAATTGGTAGAATCTGAACTTAATAAAACGACTTTTCTTTTAAAAGAAACCATACATTCCCTCATTCCCAGAAACTTCTTTAAATAATCTTTCTAGAGTAACAAATTTAATGAAATCCGTCGGTGTTTTTAATGGAAAAAATCGTAGAAACTTGAAATAATTTCCGTAAAAACACACTTCCGGTCAACCGATTTTCTTCAAACTCAGAATATTGGCAACACATATAATTCTATTTAATATTGTTAATTATTGTATTATTTATTATTATTATTATTATTATTATTATTAATTATTCTATTTAGTATTATACAATTATATAATTAATTGAGATAGCACTTTAGAGGAAAACGTCCCGAAAAAACATTCCCTTCCCGAAAAAACATTCTGAAATCAATGTTTCCAGAGACATTTTTCAAATGAAAGTTGTAGCTCCCTTATATATGGAACGTTCTAAAAGAAAAATCGTTAGAACTGTTTTCGAAAAAATCGCCAAAAACTAAAAAAAATCATTCAGTAAATTGTTGCCTTTGGTTTAGAGAATTTTGACAGGAAGTTCCTTATCGGTTCCCATGGTGAAAACTGGATATCGAAAATTTGACAAGGTTAGAATACTGGCTTTAACAATAGTTAAAGAAAGTAATCTATGAAAGTTCGGTTCGGTCTCAGACGCCCCGGATTAAGTTCTTCGAAGCTAAATTTTTTTCAAAACTTGCTTGTGTTCCACAAGTATGTTTACGAAAGATTTGCCCCCCCTCTAATTCTGAAATACTAGCTATTCAACAGATACAGATTCTCCTTCTGTCCTCGTTTTATGAGCTCCCCAAAACTAGATGAATATCTAATTTCTTGCAGTTCACAAAACATGGGAACCTTCGTCCTAGATAGTTTTAGGAATCATTAGTTTTCCATAACCTGAACGAGTTACAAAATGGGTTTCTATAATTTTATCCATCGTAGCAGGGCTTCAGTGTTTTGGTTCTCACCGGTTTCGGATTCATCTCATCGGTTTTTAATTAATTCATGTAGAGAAATGACTTAAGAAGTTTACATGACGCACCACGCTGGCTGAATCCAACCATTCCTTATCTCTTTATTTACTGAATGATCATCGTATAAATCAATCAATTAATAATGATAGAAAATTGAACTGCAAACCCTTTTGCTTAGTTTATTTTAACTATGCAACCTTTTCAATAAATTGTTGTGATGGTTGGTTCCGCAGAGCTGGAAAACATCAGAGACATTTTCCATGGACTTGCATAGAGCAAATTCAGTTTTACTCTGTGTGAAACTGAGTGTGTAAAACTGAATTTGCTCTGTGCAAGTCTGTGTTGTCACATTGTCTGAAAAACGCATCCTGAAGATGGGCGAACGCCTGAAACCGGTCGATGGTGACAAAATGAAGCAGGTTACCATGAAAAATGTCTCTGATTTTAAATAAATATTTTTAACAAAAATACGACAGCAGAAAACAAACAACAATAAACGTATACAAAAGAGTTGGGGGAAAAGAATCAGAATCCGATGAGGCTATTGTAATTTCGCGTAACAATTTGTACCGAAATGAAAACAATGGATGAGAATCCTTCCTTAGGGAACTCCTTACAACGTGAGGAGCTGTTTTAGCAAGATTTTTTTTTTTTTAATTGAAAGAAAACAGCTGTTTTACTTCTATTTAAAATAGAATGCCGTAATAAGAATGGCCTGGCAAAAGCAATGGCCTGAAAAGTATGAGAAATTTCTGGTAAATGAAAATTTTTATCTTGTAGAAAATTAAATTTTACAAGAATTTACGTTTTAATTTTCTTTTTTTTTTAAAAAAAAGAAAAAGAAAATTAACTTTCTTTATTACCCTGTTATAGAAAAAATGATATTAACAAAATATGTTGATTAGAATTCTTTGTCCTTAAAAGATTTTTCATTTAGGCTAACTAGGACAAATTTTCTATAAAAAAAAGAAGAACAGTAATTAAATTTTTCATTATACATGAATTTAACATCATCAAGGTGTTCTAAATAAAGGAATAAAGAAACTATTTTTTTAATTACTGACCTGTGCAAGTAAAAAAAAATTAATTTGAAATAATAATTTAAATTAAACTGGCTTTTATTACATTATATACAAAAAGAAATCTTGGGAAAATCACTTACAAGACTTCCACTGACTGTAATTATTGCGAATTTTAATTGAGAAATTTTCCTAAATCTTGGAAAACTGTAGTAACTGTATTATGCCACTTAAGCTGTATCAAGCTCGCAAATACTGGTTGTGCAATTCGTAGGTAACGGGGGAATGGGGGACTAATTGCCCAAAAATGTGTTTGCGTATGCGTGTGCGTGAGTGTGTGTAGAGAGAACCAAATATCTCAAAAATGAAAAAGCGCTGGAAGCTCACACTTGGCATTCCGTTCGGGTACTACCGCAACTGGCACGAATGTTTCAGGGAAACCTATCATTCAAAGAAAAGTGCAACTTCACTCAACGGTTTTTTTTTTTTTTTTTTTTTAGTTTTTCGCGTTTTCCTCAAGAACGGCGCCAAAGTTTTTTTTTTTTTAACTTCGTATACTATCTACACACATACAAACCTGTCACCTTTATTTTGAAACATTTTTCCAGGAAAATTGATGTTTTTTTGTGGGGTTCTGGGAGAAACAGTAACGTTAAGTTACCTCTAAAGTACCACTTCGGTATAATATACCGTTCTATCAAGTATATAATATTAATATACATGAGAAGCACTGCTAGAATTCCAAATTTTAAAAATATCGGTTAACCGGAAATGGAATTTTACTGAATAGGTTTCTCAGTTTTTTTGGAATTTTTTCCATTAAATTTGATCTAACTAACTGCAGAATTTTAAGCAGACGAACATCTGTGGTCATTGGTGCCCGTAGCCCCTTCTCAGTGCATTGTCGGCCTCTGTACCGTGTTCTCTCGCTGCAGGCACACTGTCCATCATCGGACAGTGAGCTGTTCCTAGGAGCCTTGGGTACGGAATACCCGCTTCATCTGAATGGCATGCTAAATCCCAGCCTTACCAGGAGGATGTTGCAAAGCGTAGGCTGTGGTCAAGCTTCGCTTGTCCAAGGCCGGGCCAGCGACCATTCTAGGCCTTTAAGTCGGGAGTTTTCTCTGCAAAATGGTACCACGGGATCGTGAGTCAGCCCGGCAGAGTTTGCTCTGCACTCACGAGCTAAGAAAGGTTTCGTGGGGGTCGAGGATTCGCCGGGACGATGGTTGAATCTAAGTGATCTGTTTTGTGGTCGGGAGTTGGTTGGTTTGCCTACGGGAATAGTTCCGCCTTCTCCCATCCCCTCACACCATCATGTTCCTAGAAGCCCCTGCTCCTAGGAAGAAAAGATCTAAGTAGTAGCACTGGACTCGAACCCGGGACCTGCGCGTGAGACGAGTCCCGGGCCCAAAATTGATTGAGCTATTCCCTTCCCAAAATTGATTTTATTAGTTGTTAAATTATGAATATTATAAGCAGTTGGTTCCAGGTTATTGTCGCGCTCTATTGGACTATTTTTTTAATCACTTCTCCAGCTGTCAATAGTGGATTAGCTAGTTGCTCCCCCACCATCTCTATATTTGTTATCTCGGTATTCTTGTATTTGTATTAGATCAAATTAATAAAGTTTGAGTTTTAAGAGAATTTATCTTTTTATATAAAATTGCATTGACACACAGGAGTAAGAAAAAGCTGTGTGAATATTTATGTACCGTGATTTTTTACCAAGAAGAAATTATTTTAAAATAAAACAGACGTTAGTCCAACTAATTAGTTCACTCAGTTTATCATGAATTATGGTAAACTTTCTCATACTTTTGGGGTAGCACAAAACAAACTAGTGCCTACAATAACATACAATTAACCACAACTTACTCATGGAAACAAAAACCATTGTATTATAGTATGAGTTATATACGTTCGCCCAATAGTTCAATTAAATAGTGAACAGACCAGAAAATAACAAATTGATTAGAGAAAGTTCCTAGGAATCACACAGGTGGAATATACAATTGTGAAAATGGAGAAGTTTTAGTATAAACAGATTGGGAGATACAGAAAGTTCAATAGATCGATCATATTTGTTATTCTATTTTATCTAATTTTCCATTCCATATACTCAGCTATAGATTGTTTCAAAACTAATAAATAATATTCCTCTTGATGATCATTATATTTGTATTCTATAGTCTGGGTTATATTCTGCACTATACTGTAGATCTAGTTCGCAGTGGATTCCTTTTTATTGACACACTTGATGCACAAGGCAATTAGTTTTGCAAAGGAGAAAAGTTAGTGCGATGCTATAAAGGGTGTCCTCCAGGTTAATCTTAGGGTGGTACCCTTGGATCCGCTGTCCTGCAATCGGTGGTACCAAAATGGAATATCATGTTTCAACTTCCGGCGCTTTTTTTTCGGCTTTGAACTATTTTGTACGCACACGGATTCATACTCTTACATAAAGACAAACTGTTATTTCATATTCAGGGCAGGTGAAAACTTATATTTCTGGTGAATACTCAATTTCGAAAATTGGATGCGATCGCTTCATGAAATATGTAATTATTTAGATATAATTTACTGAAATTTCATACTTAAAGAGGCATTTCATTATTCCGGTCGCAACTAAACAGAATATAAAGTTTGAACTTCTTGCAACTTTTGAATTAATTTATTATGCTGCTCAGTTACAACACATGCACAAACAAACCACACAGATGCCCAAGGGTATTTTAAGCAATTTTAATGCTCAAGGAACTCTTACAACGGTAAGAGCAAGTGAAAATGAAATAAAATCTCTTCTCTGTCCAAAAAATAGAAAAATCGACAGATACACAAAAAATAACTAGTGGAAAAGAAGATACATAAAACAAAAATAATGTCTTTCTACGATAAAGTCATGTTTTCGGTGTGTTCCACGCGGAGCAGGACAAGTTAGGGATGTTCCTATTTTTTTTTTCGT